>DVXP01001197.1:0-15844 GCA_018235645.1 Junonia grisea | reverse complement strand
GACGGACAGACGGACAACAAAGTGATCCTATAAGGGTTCCGTTTTTTCCTTTTGAGATACGGAACCCTAAAAACAAACATCTGTTGATTAAAATATGTACCAATCCATGATTAATATCTTTGAGATCTATTATAGTACACATACCATATAGGTAGGACAGTAAAGTAAAAGTTTTGTCTGAATGAAAATACACAGTCAAGAAAACAGTACAACCCAATGAATTTAGAACATACAAATATTTCAACTCCATACGAACGTGCGATCTCGTAATTGTTTTGGCCCACAATATATCCTGGCGCACATGCACAAAGACTGAATTGCTTGTCATTAAAACAATAGTTCTGCAGTTTCATGCAGACAGACCGACATGGGACAGAGAGATTGATTATCTGCATGCAACAAAACGTTGAACGCCAGAACTTGATTTGTTGGAAGGCTGCAGTGTAATTGAATAAATGAATCCGATACAATTTAGAACATACCTACCTGTATTGCGGCACTCCACTTTTATTAATAGTGAAAAAACGAACGGCTTCCATAATGGCCAAAGTGAATTTGATTTCGAATATTGTTATTCTATTTGCTTTTAACACGACAGCCAGTAAAAAAGCGTTGAAATTTATCTCGTAAATTCGGAAAAAAAAGCATGTTGATAACAATCAACTAAAGCTGATTAATCGTGAAAAAACATTTCAATAAAATTCCCATTCAACTTTTCCAATGAATATTGATTAAGATAATGAATTTTTTCACCAACAATGAACTTAAAAATCGAGTCAAGTATGGACTCGCGTCCTTAGAAATAATAAGTTAAACTTCAGTTGGTACTTATAAATCATTGTTGATTCAAGTAAAAATTTGTACGCAATTAAATAAAACAAAGGCATAAGCAAACTACGAGCCCATGGATGTATCTTTATAAAAATACATAATTTCAGTAAAGTCCACGTAACGAAGCAAACCCTGGAACTACTCCTGGACTATGCGCGCGAATACATCATCGAACCGAACTTTGCGTCCCAGAGCGACCCGTTCATAATTAAGAATAAGCTAGAAACATTCCTGCTCTCGAGACCACCGAAGGTATAATATATCGCTACAATTATTTTAATAATACCAATAAAGTATAAAATGGTTTTTGAATAATGGACAACGTTTAAATTTTCAATTCGTTTTCGTAGCCTCCAGCGGATTACAAGCCGTTCCGACGGGCTTCCGTCGGCTTCAACAAGATAATTACATCTCGCTCACGCGGTAGAGTAAGTAGCTAGTGCTCTGCGACACTTTATAATATAAACAATGTACAATTTTGATAAGATTGCTTATGAATTTCGTTGTTTTTACTGGACTGCGTATGTATGTATGTATGTGACTATGTATGTTCATTTCTTTAGCACGCTCTAAAGGATTTTGATATACGAGGTGTCTTTGCATTCAACAAAACATAAATTATCAAAATGACGTCCACAAATAAAAGAAGGGAAGAGAGTGGGTTTGATATTTTTACTTATTCTAGCAATATACTGGTATTGGTAAATAAAACATCTTAAAATGATTTTTACTGGAAATGGGTAATTGATGAAGAATCCATTACATTATTAATATTTAAACAATATTAAATCCCAAACTAATCTTAAATAACCCTACACTCATCGTGATTTATTATATCATTTTTATTTTTAGTAGCGATCGGAAAATAGAAGTTCATCGACGTTTCGTAGAACGACCGCCTTCATGGACGAGAATCTGGTGGAATACCAACAGATGCTTAAGGCGGCGGACGCTCAAATGGCGAAGGAAATAGAAGATATGACGAATGGAAAGTACGTACGTAAAATATTTGAGTCGTTTACGCTGTCTATTTAAGCCTCATTTAATGACCTTAAATACTTATGTATATAATGAAAGGTGTTGAAGAAAAATTGCGTAGAACGTAGGTACTCGTATCATGCGATATACTTACATATATTTACATATTGTGTGTCCTGTCCATTGTCTGGAATAGTAGGTGTTTTTCCAAATACTATATTAAAACGTTTTTTTACCTAAAATAATGTAGCTACAATCCAATCTATAGTGACAGTATTTTTAACAAATAAAAATAGGTATTTAAAAGTCGGATACAATTTTGTTACATTTCTTCTTTGGACTTAAAGCTCAATTATCAGATATTAGATAGAAAACGTTTATATTACGATTATGAAAATCGTATTATACAAAAGATGTAATCGAAAAAAAACATTTAACCGTAATGTTTAATAATCTTTTTAAGAATGACAAACATTATCGTAACCTTAAACAGCCTCCGGATATTACAGAGTTAAGGATTTGGAAAAGACTCAATTTGAAAAGTAATTCTATGATATTGAAGAGAGCTTATAAAGTTATTCAATGAAAACCATTTCGTTATCATTAAGATTTGATATATAAATCATACAGAAGAAAAAATTCTGAAAGCAATCAGCACATTTTGACACTTTCGATTACATTCGATTAATATACATATAACTCGCTGAAACATAAAATATTTTCCTATTGAGAAACTCCTGTTTTTTTTAATAGGTTAAAACATGCTCAAAGCGTTAAAATGTTTCAAATATAGTTTTAAGACATCAAAACATGGAAGTTTAAATAAATATTTCCGTTTATTTTAGAGAACATCTGAAACACGAATCGAGGTTAAACAGAATAACATTGATGCATAAAAACTTGAAGCTGGAGAAATCATTTCTACAGCAGCCGGATCCATTGTTCAAGTACTACATCACGTGCTGTCTAATTATACTGATATTAATCTCCGTAATAAATGGACTAACGACTAATCCGTACGTATTGATGTATAATAAACATTGGTTTTATATTTGACACGATATCATTAAATAGTGTTATTATCTACTAGGATATGATATACAGGATGTCCCAGAAAGTGTGGATAAAATCAAACAGGGGTGAAGGGGAGGTCATTTACCATCTTCTGACCCCAAAAGTTGTAATTCAATTTTTTGTACTTTAATAGTTAAATCGATTTTAGTATTTTTTCAAAATCTTTTCAAAATTACCATTTTTGTGGAACTCTATGCAAGATTTTACAAAAATACTAAGATCGATATAACACTTAAACTACAAAAACTTGGATTAAAACTTTTAGGGTCAGAAGATGGCAAATGACCTCCGCTTCACCCTGTTTGATTTGATCCACACTTTCTGGGACAGGTTAGTACCTATGTACGAACTTTATATATTATATCGTCGATCTAGATGTGATACCTCCTTATTGCAAACTGAAAAACTTTTTAGGTGGTACAAAAAACAATATAAGAACCTTTTCTAGTAGAGAATTACAATTTATCTCTGAAATTCAATACTCAAATAAAACTAGTTCATAACATTGAACATCACTAACATTTTACCAGTTAATTATCATATGTTCATCATACCTGTAGTGGCATATAGGAAATATCATAACTATAGTCGTTTTAGCCATCAAATTGATTTGTAATGCAGAAGACATTTATGACCAATCAATCAATCATCATCCTGTTTTATTAAGAATTTTAGTTACAAGATGTCACATCTAGACTGGAGCTGTGTAATATCTACCTTTACACGTTTAAAAATACTTTCAGTTATTAAGTTGTCAGAAAAAAATCAAATAAATGCAATGACTAAAAAGATTGCATGGTCGATGATCGACCACAAGGTTGCCGCTAGTATCAATACGTTTTCATTAATTTTTACATAGTGCATTGTGTAGAAATCGTATAAAAAACGTAACAATCGTATACTCTATTTTAAATTCTATTTTTTTCTCTTAATAAGAAATTTTATATTTACATTATATTTCAGGTGGTACGACTTCAGATGGTTCTCGCAGATATTATTTTCTGTGTTAGTAATAATATTATTTATAATGCAACCACTGAGTTGGTTTCAATTTTTATGGACAAAATATAAAGGCATCGATGAACCTCGGAATCGATGCCTTCGAATGATTTACGATATATCCTTAACAATTGTAAAATCAGCGCATATTAGAACAATTATATACGTTATTATAAGCTTAGGGCTAGCTATAAATTCTATGGTAAACGTTGTAGCGTGCACTGAAGTCGAACCAGAGCCTTCGACGGGAACTGTTCTATCAAACTGCGTGTCGTCGTGGGTAATCAACCTTCCTTAAGATTCTTCTTTTATTCACACAAATTCACTCAAACTAATCCGTATTCATTTTTCAGCATGTTACACAATGTTGGAGTTTGGCGTTACTTTTGAACTTTCTATTTAGCAGAGTATTCTTCATATTCAAATGGATAGTCGCAGGAGGTATGACAATTTTCTACCTGTGGGTAGTTTGGGAAATAAAATCTTCGCTTTTCTCCACTGACCTCACGTGGAATGTGGGCTTGGACCCGAGGATTTCTCACACATTGTCAGTGGTTTTCATAACAGTTACATTATACTGGATTGACAGAACAACTGAATATAGGAATCGATTAGATCACTTGTGGCAAATACAGTTAAGTGAAGAACAAGACGAAGCGCAGACAATGTTGAAAGTCAACAACATGCTTCTGGAAAATATTTTACCTGCTCACGTAGGTTAGTATTCAAAAACACACATATATACATACATATTAATAATGCTAATGTTATTTACTTTAATACGTTTTCGTTATTTTTCAGTTCAAGTATATTTGGATCTAAACAGGTCTATAGACGAACTGTATTATGAAAAATATGATAATGTGGCAGTCATGTTCGCTTCTCTGACAGACTACAAATTAGGGCTCGAAAACGACGCAGACTTGAGTGATAAATTCGTTCTTGGTATATTGGACGAGGTCATATCTGACTTTGACCGGGTAAGATTAACATAATTTCGATGGATGCTGTTTAAATATTCAATAAAAATTTTGGGAAATAATTCACTAACATTTCCAGCTTCTTCTTACTGGTACGTCGACTCATAAAGTGGAAAAAATTAAAATGGCTGGCTGGACGTACATGGCCGCCTGTGGATTGGACCCAAGTCGACGAGATTCATTTGATTCTACTTCATATACCTCGGTTTTCGATAGGGCAAAAAACACACCATACAACCAAGCCATTGTCGTGACTATGGTTGAGTTCGCAGCCGCCATGATGATGCAATTACAGACTTTTAATCGCGGTTCCTTTCAAAGTTTCGAAGGATTAAATCTAAGAATAGGTACCTACACTAATAATGCGATTTACTACTTTATATTATAACTTATTACTATTTTATATAATAACTATATTATTAAAAGTACATTTTAATTCGAAGGTATATCAAATGGCGAAGTCGCGGCAGGAGTCGTTGGATCACTTAAGCCTCTGTATGACATTTGGGGCAATGCTGTCAATATGGCGTCACGAATGGATTCCACTGGTGAAACGGGCAGAATACAAGTTAGTTTAGTGAACTTTAATATATTGCTAAAACTTTAAATGTTATTTCCTATGTCAATATTAACGCTACTTAAAAAAGTAGATGTTTATTATTCCTTATCGCAGCGACGAATGAACATAATTTTATAGATTAAAATTATATGTTTTATACAAATAGCTCTGAGACCTTCCTAATGGACTTCTACATAAACTGTATTAATATGATCAAAATCTGTTCTATAGCTTTTTGTAATAATTTTTTTTCTAATAAACAAAACTTTAAACCGCTCTTCTGACACTTTTACAAAGCGGCGCTTAGATCAAATAGCCTTTCAACCGTTGATATAATTATGCTGCTTACTTAATACGTAATAACATATTGGCGCCGCGATTTAAAGTAGTAGTAGATACTAGTAGTAGTAAATAATAACTACTAACATAATTAATTTACGATAGTAATAATAAATCTTATTTATTTCTCTTTCAAGGTGACTGAAAACACTGCGATCATATTGGACGAGTGTGGAATCCTAACTACTTACAGAGGAGAAACTTTCGTGAAAGGCAGAGGATACGTTAAGACCTACTTCGTACCATTGGATGATAATTTCAATTTAGTAAAAAAACAAAATAGCTCAGAATATTTTAGATCGGGGGAAATAGGGCATTATTATATGGCTAGAAATACGATGCTTAGCGATACGTCTGCAGAAACCGCGTCTATCGAAACAGTGCCACAGAACTTTAATTACAATGTAGGGTATAGGACCATAGATAGTGACGCTAATTATGATTTAGGTGAAGAAAATGTTTATCAAAGCTTTAACAGATTTAACCGATCCATTAGTTATTTAGACGATATCGAAAATGTTACACATACGCCAAGAGAAGATCTTAGCGATACGTCGTCTGAACCTGATGTTATAGAAACTCCTTGCTGATGTGTGGTATTTTCTTGTTTGGATTCGAATGTTTATATTCTAAGTATTTATACAAGTTTTAGAAGTAAGAAGTTGACACGTTTATTATTTAATTCAAAGTATGTAAATAGATTTAATAAAGGATTTATTATTATGCCTATTATGACCATTAATCCACCCATGATACCGTCATATTTTAATCTTTAAAAAAGTTGCATGAACCTGGGTACCGGAATTCACTTATTTGTGATGACGTTAGAAATTGCGATGACACAAGTAGACAATGAATCCCTCTTTCTCAAACCACAAGCCGGTTATACAAACAGTAAACTGTAGGTATTTATGTATATTATGATACCAAAAAATGACTCGATTTTATCCGTGTCTACACTACAGTATTTACAAACTTTCAAACTAGTAACAAATCATAATAAACATTTTTATGATTGACTCGAAAATTTCTTTTTTATTTTTGTATACATTATTTATGAAAAAAAAACAGATAAAAAGAAAAATATTTTATTATACGTACTTTAATTTATAGCTATAATAAATTAACAATGTATGTAATAAATTATTAACATTTTAATTTTCCTCAAAAAAAAAAAAAACAACCATTGTCCCTCCTCTCAAACTCCAATAGAAAAATTAATTAAAGCCGTAATACTGAAATACTTTTTAATTTTAATGTTCTCGTTACCTTTTTGCCCATACGTACTGTCTGTTGGAGGGCTTTAATTTTCAAACCCTCAAATGTCCAGCGAGGACTTTTAAGCTCAGTACGAAATACATTTAAAGAAACAAACTTCGTTGGTCTATGCCCTCAGTTATTCGGTTGATATTTTCTAACTCACATGAGAGATTGCACAAAGCATCTTTAATCCTTCGTACGCTTTATACAATTCGGGTGTAACCTATCTAGTTCATCAGACAAAAAGTGCCACTGGCAAATAGGCCCGACATTTCTTCCAGGTCCACACATGGTTAGTGACACAATGGAGCAACTTAAAATTATAAAGTATTTAAGTATTAAACCGTGTAAATAGTAACATACTTGAAATTACATTTTAAACAAAATTGGCGATTTCTGATTGAAACACATCGACGTTTTGTACATAGTTACGTATTTGTTGGATCCCGTCAACTTGTTGCACTCGTCAATTACGGCAGCATATTCATCCCTTTTCTTATGATTGCCAACTAATTTCATCATCCTATCCTTGATAAGATGGCCGTTCTCATCACCATACCCGGTAGACGTGGCAAAGCAGTAAATAAAGTTTCTAACAGGTTCCGTGTCTTCGAAGTTCCAGGAAAGAATTTTCTGCATCGTATCGTATTGTAAACCAGTTTTAGTCATACAGTCCACAGATAAATTTAATAGATGGGGCAGTTGATCCTGAGGAACGTTTATGTAGCTCTAAAACAATATAATATCACATTATTATTATTATTATTCTATTTAGTTAGAAATGAATTAAGTGTTTGAGGGGATAGAAGGATAAATGTTTGAAAGGTTTTTACTCATTCACATAATGCTGCTACAATGTTCCTAAGCTCGTAACTCGAGAACAGTCAAACACTAATTTCGATAATTCTTGTTTTAGAATATTCCTCAAAGAGAATTCCTTAAAGTACGAAGATGTTTGTTACCGAAGGAAAAATTGAATTGGGAAAGTATTGGTACTGGACGAGACAACATCTGTTGGAGTCCACAAGCTTATGATATTTATAGAAAATCTTAAACATAAGAATAACACATATGCTTCATTGCAAAAAAAACAACAAACACTGGAAACAAAAAACGTACTGTAAAAATGTAATGTGTAAATGTATGTGTGGATTATGTTTAGGTATGTTTCATATTAAGTAAACAATGACGAAAAATGATTATATGAGTAATATAAGATCCGAACGCTAATCTTATTAGTAGAATTTACTTTACGTTTGCGTTTTTAGAATGTCATGTAGAATCCTAAGTTTCTGAGGACAACAAAAATATTTAGCGAAAAAAAATAATTTGAAATATTGCATAAAAAACTACTTACAGTTTTTCCCCAAACCATAGCCGCAGATACGAGCACAAAACACAGTACTGGATACATTTTGCTACTTAGACTTACCAATATCTAAAAATAAAGAAGTAACTGCAACGAGTAAGTCAGTATTAATGGCTGATCATCTTTATACGGTCGTATTTATATAGATTGAGTATTTATTTTATGCTGGTTTTTATTCAATAACTCATCTTCACAATAGATAGGTACTATATAAGTACATTTTGAAATAATTACTGCCCAAGGCGCTGGTATTATGTCGCAAGGAATAATTATCATGGTAACGCGGATCGAGGTATAATGTAGATATTTCCTTTGTTTAGAAACAAGGATAGCGGACAAGTGAAAGAATAAATTATTTTTGCACTAGACGCACGTTGTGTTGATTTTTTAATATGTAGTTTTTTAATCGGTGGAAAAGGTCTGTTATGGATATTGGTAATTTTTGACTACCTAATGATATAGTTAGGCTTACTTGGCTGCATTTTTTTGAATCAAAACATTAAGCAACTGATGAGTCAACTACGGCATGACACCAACTCGGCTTACCAACCGGACCTCGGCCCAAACCACTGGACGGATTTTGACATTTAATGTGTCGTTGTATTCGTCAGTACTGTGATAGTGACATAGGCTGTATCAGTTTTCAAAGTCCAAAAGTGTACCGATATACATATACGATGTTTTCGTAGTCGGGTTTTTTCTCTTCTTTAAATTAATGTTTTAGTGGAAGTCGTATTTTGACCGTAAAATGATGGTAGTACAGTCAAAATAAGATTTTGTGCGGACTGAAAACTACTAAACGAGCTATTATTAAGAAATATATTTAAAAAAAAATAGTCAATATATACTCGTATAAAAGGAAATACTGAAATATTAGAAAAAGAAAACAAAAACTAGTAAATTCAAATTGTAACTACTGTATTAAAACACAAATATCAAGTATTTTGATGTCGGCGAATATTCATACATATAACATTTGGTAAACAGCGATGTTTCTATTTATGAGAGACAGGTCGAGTCAGCTTTGGAGTATAAATATATTTTGTATTGAGTCTTGCTTGAAGAAACTTTTTTCATTTATCAAAAAATATTTTGCATAGGTATTATAACAGATATTATAAAGTACGAAGTCCTTATACGTAATTATAATATTATAGTAATAAATAAATGCTATAACCATTATTATAGCCGACAATTCTAAGTTATTGTCTTTATTTAAACTATTAATACAATTATTATATCAAATGACGTCTCAGAGGACGTCGCAATGTGAATTAACACTTTTTCTACATATAATTGTTAGTTGTTCCGAGAAGTGTGAAAAATTATTAACACTTGTTTTAATCAATACCCATATGAAAATAAATGTGAACTTGATATAAATTATAAATGCAAATGGAATTCTGTTATACTATAATAATATAAAAAACTTAGTATTGTAATGAAGTATAACATACTAACATTCAACAGCCTATGTATGCTGGTGATTCACTGTTGCGTCTAAAATATTGATCTGATTTTGATGTATAACTTCTTAATTGATTCTTAAAAGCGTACGGTTGATACGGGTTACGTAAAAGATTTTTCTAAGCTCGAAAAAAAACATTAAGACGGTTTAAAGTTTTTAATAAATACAGATTGTTAGAGTTTGTTATCTATTTGCTTAGTGTTTATCATACACGAAACAAGACAAGCCTCTTATGTCTTGTAAGAGGAAGACTGAACCTATAACTAACTTTGGTTTTTTTATTTTTGTGTGTCATTTGATTTGCATTTTGTCCGTTTTATTATGAATTATGTATTAACAACTTAACAACAGCTCTAGGCATAATGCCATAGGCATTGGGTACTTCAATAATTGCTGCAATGTCGAAGTATAGATACAAAGGCCTTAAAACATATAGATCATGTCTTACTCTTTCAAATCTAGTTGGTGCAGAAACCAACACGAATGACTCTGCAATTAGAAGCTAATATTAAAGAGAAATATATTATTCCTGGTTAGGTAAATCATAAATAATTATGATCACATCAATCGATAAACGGATAAATAAAATTGATTGAAAAAAATTGCTTAAACTAAACGTCCGCTGTCAAGTAAAAACGTCTTCTTATGTTAAGGAAAAAGTATTGAATCTGTATAATTATGTGTAGGTATGTATGAATAAAACTAAAGTAACTAAAAATAACAGACAAAAAATAAAATAAAATACTTTTATTGTAAACTAAATCTAAATAAACTATGTATTTGATATTAACAATAATTATACAACAGAAAAATCACAGACTAGCTGATTATTCAAATAAAACATGTTGTTTTGTGTTAGTGTAATAACATTTGAATATTTCAAAGGCCAAATCCGCCGGATTGTTACTTTTCTTGTTCTTGCATTCGTTAAGTACTTTAGCAGCCGCAGTCTTGTCTATACCAGTTGGTAGTTTGGATAAAGCTACGTCAGTATTGAGTTTTCCCTCTTGATTTACTATGCCTGCTTTTTGGAAGAAACAAAAGATGAACTTCTTCAAACCTTCATCGTCTGTTAGATGCCCCTTTTTAGCTTCAGCTAAGATTTCTGGTTTGGCTCCCGTCTCTTTAATACATTCTGCGGTATAGCTTTTGACCTTTTCCTTTTGTGTTTGTGATAAGTGAACGTTCTGGAAATAATAAATGTAACTTTAATTATCATTGTTTAATGGGTATGTTTTTTTGTTTCAATAAAGCTTTGCTTCCTCATGCAGAAATGTAAAGAGATTATTGTGATCGCGGAAAATATTCGGCTGTCTATTTTTAACGAGAATATCCATTTTCTCTTTTTTTCTGTCTCTGAAATATGTGGTAGTGAAATACGAAACAATAATAAATAGCTTAAATACTCAATGGAAGGTCCAGTCCTATGTTATTAAAATTAAACCTACATCAGTATATTTTTAAATAATTTTCCTTCCCCAAAAATTGGGTCACTATCGAAGTTTACCAAATTTAAATATTTGACTATTTATTTCTGTTATATTTATTTCTGTAAAGAAATATTTATTTTCGAAATTTTATCGATAGCTTCTATCATTGGCTGTCATTCACTACCAGCACTTAGTTCCCTTTTTCTTGCAATTAATAGCCATTATTTTATATTCTGTAAGGCGAAATTATGATATTACTTCAATTTTTTAAATTAAAGTCCAAAAATACTGTATAAATGTACCACGTTTACTGCTGTATGAACCTACCCCATCACAAGAATATGAAAGAAAATGATTTCTTAAAAAAAAAAAAACTAACCAAATACATCATTTTTCATGTACGTATCAATTTTCAAACTGGGTTATATTGTCAAATAAACAATAAAGTAATGAATTATCTAGAAAACACCTTTAATAAATAAAAAGATATTCAAAGTTAGGTCTCATAATTACTTAAGGATGCTCAAATCACTTTTTGTGTCACCTCGTCATAAACTCTACACGGACCGCAAACTTCATTAGACAGGACACACATAAATTAGCTACGGAACCACGCATAAGCCATTCAACTGATGTGTGCCTATAAAAAATATCTCTAGTGGATTCAGGTGCCCCTTGTATGAATCTACCCCACTTCCCCCTACTAAGTATTAAACATTTTTCAAAAAACTATTTACCATTACATATTGTTTTGCTGGAAATATTGGATTTGTGTAGAACTTATAATAATTTATTTTGCATACAATGGTGTAATGAAAGGTTTAAACTAAACCTATTTTTTATTTTTCCTTATTGATTAGAGAAGATAGCCAGGGTAATTATGTTTTTGTATAATTTTACCTAAGTTTTATGTTAATATTTTTAAGGAAATTATACTATGTGTACATATTTTTTTAATATAGTGATGCAGCTGTCACAGAAATATTATGTAATTAGTGAATGCACCGTAATTATATTTACATTTGAGTTCTTTGTCATGACCTCTGCCAGTATAAATAATAAAAAATTGAAAATTTTTTATTAATATTTACGACACAAAAAAACACAAAATAAAAACTTGTTTACAATTTTGTTAAAGGTCACCTGAATGTAGGTACCCAATATTTGCATGGGCCATTATTTTATTATTTTAACTTAGATATTTCCTTATCCTTAAGTGATTAGCCTACTGATTAACCTGTTGAACTGAATATCACACATAAAAGACACTTTTTAATCTCGCGGTGTCTTAAATTTTTTAATTATATTTAGGTGAATACAACCAATAAGACGACCGCTTTTTTATAGCAGTACCACATAAGTCTCTATCAGCAGCTTATTTAATTTTATTATAGTTAAGAAAATTATTAAAACTTTCGTTAAAAAATCATTATAAAAATATAAGTTAAACGTTTTAGTTTTTAAGAAACATAACAATTTTTGGAACCACATTTTATGGAAGTCGCATGACTCCTACGTACGCATAGGCTGACGCGCACTTGATCGATTTTTCACGAAGTAGACATACGTTCCCTTCAAATCAATAATAATAAAAATATTGTTCGAACCAAAATTGGTACAACACTAAACACCGGGAATTTGAAACTAGGTTTAATCTGTATCTCATAATACCCGCTCCTTCTTCTGGATATACATACATTGAAATGCCTACAATTAAACATAAAAATATGTGATTCATACCTTATATACAAAAATGTATTTTACTTACATGGGCTTCCAAACTGGCCACAACAATAATACAAATAAATATAACGGCCTTCATCTTAAATCCTTGTTTATACGAATCCTTTATCGAACGAATTAAATGCGAATACAAACTGGTCCAGTTTTTATACAAGTGTAGGAAGGACATCAGGGCAAATCCATTAAGTTGAAGAACTTTCAATATCATCCAGTATTTCTTATGTAATTGCAACCTTTACCTACTGCCGCAAGATCATTCACTTCAACGTATTATATCACACTTTTAAAGTAAATCAATATAAACCTATAGTCTAATAACTCATAGTTTATAGAGCTTACTTTTCGATCGATTTTTAGAAAAAGAGAAGGTACCTACGTAATTTTCCTAAAGGTATTTGTTCAGTTACGCTATTCGAGTATAATATATGACATATTTGAAAATCAACTGACATCACTGATTCATAGATATATAATATATACCTATATGAATTTTGGTGTCAGTTGATTTTCGATAACAATTTATTTTTTCCTGTTCATAATTTATTCATAAAATATTTTATAATTGTGACAAGTCCCAAAAATAAATTCTATACCAAATGCAAAGGACAACTTTTATTATAGTTAAATCAATTAAAACTAAATTTACTTCTTTCCAAGTAACCCCATTGAACAAAATCGTCAATAAGCCCTCGGAGTGTAGTACCAAATTTTTTATCAGGGCAAATAAGACATGTGCTCGAAACTAAATCCAGTATCCGGTGTGAACAAACCATTGCAACGTATTATGTCATCATCAGACCATAATCCAGCCAGTGTAAATCTTCTCAAACTCTTCTCAAAGTCTCGGATAGACAGCCTCCACCTCCATTTCAAAGTACTTCAGGAATCTTGATAAAGTCTCAAGTATAACACCTTGAGATCATTCAAGTATTTTCTTATAAACTCTCTCTTGTTCTGTCCCAGAAATCAAGAAGAAAACTAAATCTCTGATCAGACAACCATAATCAATGAATTGGTTATCGATAGGGATGACTTCAACTGGCTCACCATCCTAGGGAATAAAACCATTCCTTAATTTCAAGTAGTATAATTTGTAATAAGTATATAAAATTTGGATATGTATTCAAAATATTCGAATATTATTATTTACGTTTTGTCCAATCATTTAATAGGTGTCCTAGTCCTTGACGTTTGGGAAAAGTAAGCTTTATTAGGTCATCTACAATAAATTGATAAAAATTAAATTTACATTTTAAACTTAATTAAACTTAAAGAAATAAATTAATAAAAAAAGATATACCACGACCAAATAATTAAAAGTTAAAATATGAAAAAAAAATCATTGAAATGTTAAAAAATGTATAAGAACATTCTGCAGTAATTACAAATAGTTGAAATGTTACATTTTTTGGCCCTTACCTTGCGTTTCTTAGAGGACGCAATTTTATTATTTAGATGTGTAGGGGGGTCAGTAGAAGGTTAAAACCAAGTTTGCGGGGTCTCTACCGACCCCACAAATTTAGTTTTAACCTTCTACTGACACCCCCCCTCCCTATACACCTAACTAAAATAACTTTTCAATGGACTAAAAGCACAAGTATCTAACAAACTTAGCCTAAAAATCTGTCAAATAAAAGGTCCGTCGTAGGTACTTGTCTGTAAATCCCTGGTATATTATATTTCTATTTTCTTTGTTAATACTTAGTACATATACAAATTATGTATATGTATATTAAATTATAAATAACTTTCTAAATTGCACCCGATAGGTGGCGCTGGTAATGAACAATGCAAGGTCAAAATTAGGTTCGCCTGATTGAGCGTCGATGTAAAGGTCGGAATAGCCCTACAGTAACGAATTTACTTTAGGTGGCCGCATAACAAAATTTTAAGAAAAATATTTCACTAACGAAGATTAAAAAGTAAAAACGTTAACTTTGCGAATATTTATGTTTTTGATACACATAAATAAACTTTAATACTAAAATCGAGTTAAATTCTCGTACATAATATATTTCGTACTTATAAGACTAAACACCGAAATCATTGTCCCAACTATTGAAATCTAAATATGGTAGAGGCGCGGTCGCAGTTTGAAATTTTGGGGAAGGTCACACGTGTTTGTTTGGTGAGGGGTCACAAATAAAATGCAAGACTTTACATTACAGTTATTTGATGCTATTTCTTATAAGCCATTTAAAATTTATCTGTCAGTTTTGAAAATTGGAGATTTTGACTTGTTATATCCGAATTTTTACTTTTCCTTCGAAGATTTTTCACTTGAGTTTTGGGGGGATCATGTCCTCTGTGACCCTCCCCCTCCTTCGAACCGCGCCTGATACGGTATCAAGTCTAGGGAAGTCCCAAGTAAGGGGACCAATTTTACATTTTTATTGTAAAAATTGTAAATTAGGCACATTTATTACAAAATATTTATGAAAAAAATATTTTTAAGTATAAGTAACTGATAATGAGTGAAATTTTGTGCCGGTATTAAATCCTGATGATGCCGAAACGACCTATCACAGCTCCTGATGAAATGAAAATTATATAATATTAAAAATTTTGTATAGGCACAGATTTTAAATTATGATCCAGAAGAGTGAACTAGTTTTGGTTTTATAGACTTTGAACATGCTCTCTGAATCGTCTCAATATAAAGTTTTTGTCAAAAACCGCAGTACTTCTCTCAGTACTTTTTTTGTCAGAAATAATTTCAGATAATTTTCCTATAGCTTATAACTAGCTGACCCGGCGAACTTCGTACCGCCTAAGTCAATGAATGTTGTGTTACCTTTTAGCTGAACTAATATA
>DVXP01001196.1:0-15848 GCA_018235645.1 Junonia grisea | reverse complement strand
TCACAAATAAAATACTAGACTTTATAGTACAGTTATTAAGTACTATTTCATATAAATCACTTAGAATGTTTCCGTGAATTTTAAAAATTTGAGATTTTGACTTGTTCTATCCGAATATTTACTTTGTCACCAAAGATTTTGTATACCACATGCATGGTTTTGGGGGGGGGGCATGTCCCCTGTGACCCCCCCTCTAGGACCGCGCCTGCCTACTACAAGATTGGTTAAGAAAAAATAGGATAATTATTGTGATATTGAAATAAAACGACTAACTTTAGTTTTGTACAAAATATTATTTTCAAACAAATATGTAGATAAATTGACAATTCTAAAAAATTAGATATTTTTTAAAACTATACTATATAAAAAAAAAACGAAAGATATGACAATTTTGAGCTTGTGCCTTTCGTTTTTTCGAAAATACGGAATATTTAATTTTAGGCACATATTATTGTTTGATTCCATAATACCATATAATTACTAATGCGTGTTCACATTATGCGCAATACAACCTAGTGTTCCTGACATTCATCAATAGACAATTCTGTTAAAGAAAAGCGCTTAGGTTCCTAAAAAAATAGGTCAAATAATTTTTATCTGCCTGTTTTGCTGTGGTGACTCATTAGCGAAAACGGATTGATGTGAAGATACTAAGAAAGTCAACAGAATATCTATAAGTTGCTGTTTGATATGTTGTATATACATAGTGTGTACACAATATTACATATTAAACATTTTTATTATTTCACACATAATACATAATTTCATAAAGATTTAATCAGTATTTAAGCAACTACACACTATTTCTATCGTATTATACTAAGAGTAAAAAAAGACATTAAAATACAAGTACAATAGAGAGATAATTTGTCCGGTGGTTTTTGTTATGGCAAGGACTTCTATTCTAATCTATTTTAAAATAATACATGAAATATTCGAATTAATTAAGAATACCATTACAGTAAAAATATGTCAACTCTATATAAATATATCCTAAGCAGAATAAAATTTACTACATAATGTAAAGTATAAAAAATCTCTTCAAGACAATAATTCCGTTTGTAAAATTAAAACTATTATTACAAAAGTAAATACTGTCTAAATGTAAACGGTATTTAGACATTTCATTGATATTGAATTTTTTTAACACTACATCAATTAGGCACATTTTGCCACCCTGTGTCCAGACCAGAGACATTATAATATTTTTGGTATGATGACAGAAGGTACTCTTTTGCAATATCTCTGCCATGCCGCCCCATAGCGTCGACGACATCTATTATGGTCCCGCCAAGCTCGATGTATGAGCATAATAATGGTTATCAACGAAGGAACAGCGGCTACTAGGTGGTGTGAAAGGATTCCTGGCAAGGCGAGCGCGATATGAATCAAAATGTCGCCGGTATAATTCGGATGGCGTAATTTACCCCACAGGTGCGACACTAGAAGTTTCTTTCCATGAAAAGTAGGCATCGAGTCTAAATCTGAAAAAATTATTGTTAGTAAAATTAACAAACTAAAAAATATAATTGTACATCTTTAAAATTTTTTAATTATGCTTGTATAACTACACATATTTAAAATAATGTTCCAGGTAACAAAGATAAATAATCATTAATAACATGTAACTAAGCTATTAAAAATATCATAATGACTATAACAATTATGTTTTTACTTAAAAACAGATATGTAAACAACTAACAGGTTAACTAGATAACTTGCTTAGAGTGTAGAGTGGGTTAACTACACATATATAAAAAAATTGGTGGCTTTAAAATTAAAATCAATAATAGGGAAAAATTTTATAAAATTAATAAGCACACATCTATTTCAACTTACATGTCAAGCTAGGCTGCAGTGGGTTTATCCTGAACTCATATTTAATGTTGTTACTGATAAGCATTATAATTAAGCCCAGCGAGTAGAGAACTGAAGCAGCGATTAATATATTACTCGATAGCTGTAAATCTTTGTCAATTACATATTTTGATACTGTTGTAAAATAGTAAGGGTATAGTGCACTCGACACAACTTGTAGGTACCCCAAGCCCTCCGACTGCCAATAAAATGTTGAAGTAATTTTTTTCTCCCTCATAATGAAGTACAGTGCATAAACAATTTGCATCGAGCTATACACCAATACAGTAGGTCTCAATTGTACTTTACTAAGAGTTTCTAGAAGATTCTCCCATGTTATTTTATCAATTTCCGTCAATTGGATAGAAAAGCCATGTTTGAAGATTAATATCGCAAAGATTAGCTGAAATAATAAATTATATAAAGCATTATACACATACGTAGTAAGATATTATTATAAGTCTTAAATGTCAAAATTAATTACAATTATTGCAACAGAAGTAATTTCTATAAGTTAGGAATAGAATTATAAATTTTATACTCACAGCAGATATATTAGATACTCTCGCCAGCCACAGTTTGACATTAACCTTCATTATATAGCTGTGAACTTGTCTTCCCATAAAGAAATCATACAAAATGTATCCAGAACTTCCATAAGGATTTAAATAACTCTTGTCAACTTTTAAACTCTTTACATACAGCACTATTGCAAGGAACAATGCTATCAGGTAAGAGGTAGTGGCCATTTTCAAGTAAGAATTCAAGAGTATATCAATATTCAAGACTTTGTAATAGTCTAATGCAAATAACATATTTAGAGTGCAAAAACATGAGAAGAATGCATTGAAACAGTACTTCTTTCCCTGTTCATCGACTTCTTTGGTTCCGAATACTGGTAATGATAGAAATATTGCTTGCAAAATAAAATTGCTGATTACAAAAAGTGATGCTTGTGTACTGAACCAGTTCGATATTGCCTTATATGTTGGAAGATCCCAAAGAGATATAATTGAACAAGATTTTTTGCATGATAGTAAGATATAAAATACTGTTAGTGGTATCAGTAAGTATAGAGCTGCTGAACCTATTCTTCCACCAAATTCATAGCGATTACTTATCTGGGACAGGATAGTGCTGCTCGGCATAGGAGTTGCAAGCTTTCTTGTAACGGATTGAGATTTTTCTCTCTGTAAAAGATCATCAGTAGTTTCATCATCAGAGTAAGTATCAATTGTCTTACTAACTGACTTGCTCAAGGATTTACTTATTGATCTACTGATACTTCTTTTGATATCAGGCACGCTATCAACAATATCTCTTAACCTGCTGGATCTTCGTGGAGCTTCTTCCACAGTCTTTCTATTTCTCAAACCATAAACATCAGGTAACGAATGTACATTTTCAAGCCCATTGACTTTTTCGTCAAATATCGATGACTCTATGTTTGGAAGTGTTGTAGGTATATCTTTAATTGTGTATTCAGAGCGTCTAGATCGAATGGTTCGTAAGGTTTCTATTTTGGAAGAAACATCCTCTAATCTAACTTCAATAGCTTTTTTAATACCAGGCCGTTTTGCTGGCGATTTAGGCACCGACGCTTCCTTCTCGTCAGTAGTTTCCTTAACAGCTCTGGAAGGTGATTTACGAGCTGGATATTTAGAGGAAGTCTTGCGACTTGGTGACTTGCGACTGGGTGATTTGCGGGAGGGCGACTTTTGAGTTGAGCGAACTGTGGGCGAACTTTTTCGGTTTCTGGCGGGAGACCGCGTCGGTGACACTCCTTTACGAGTGCGCGGCGGACTTGTCTCAATAAGACTCTGTCTTATCCGGCCGCTTCTTGTAGACATCGTTGTTTAATAATTTAAAAACAAGTCATTAAACAACACCCGATATTAATTACTAAAATTATCACATTACCACACGCAAAGACTTCCACATATACAAACACTCACAATCAATAAAAAAATCTTATAAACCGTTACAATCGTTTTTCTAATGACGTTTTAAAAACATTCTCAATATGATTTTCTAAATGAGTTATTATTCTGATATAAATATTTCGTATTTCACAATCTCACATTCAACAAGCTATACAATGCCAAGCGTCAACGACGCTCGAATAATTTTGAAAAAAAAATGCTATGATTGGCTTAAAGCTGTTGGCGCTATCAACAACGGACACGGGAAGTTGTAGTTTACTATCCTCTTTTGTACGATAGAGAAAAACAGAGATAGCGTATACATCAGATGTGGCAACCTTTTCATTATAAATTCAAACAAAAATCAAAGTTTGCGTTCATATTAACCCGATAGATAGTAGAGGAAAATCAGCATATTTGGAATATTTAAGTTAATTTGGAATCCGTCGATGTCTAGAAAAGTAACCATAACATAATATGATACACGAATCCATCAAATATCTATTAAAAACAGCACGTCAACACAACTTTCAAAATTTTCGCTACCAGAAGCCTGAAGAAAAAGGTGCCTTTTTTAAACTTAAGCGGTGTTAATAATTTACTGTAATACTGAAATATTTATTGTAGATAGATATTAATTGAAACTGTTTAGTAACCTTGTTGGTTTATGATAGTACTATGATTTCGTAAGTATTCCTAGAAATAAAAATATGACATGAAAGTTTAAACAACTAAGGTACGATGTTACATGGAATATCTACAGTGAATATCAAGTGAATATATCTAATAATTATGACACACTATGCACATTCGAATTTCATGCACATATTTAGGTAGGGTCAAAACAGAGCCCATATAACTTCACCATGCCCATCTGTCGGTCTGTCTGTATTAGAATTTGAAAATTTCGGCAGCCGAAATTTTAAAATGATCTCCTGTTTTTAATTCTTGATTCATATCAAGTAATTCTCACGGCATAAAAACGCTGATGACGTCTATATCTATTATTGTAGATATCGATGGACTCCAAATTACCTGCAGTATCCCAAATATTATAATAATAAAACTACTGTTCTGTAACGTTAGAAATTTTAAATAAATTAATTTTTTTTTCAAAAATTAAACAAAGACCTCTCGTAAATGTTAATCATTTTTTTCCTGTTGGACTAGTAAAAGCTCTTTACAAAAATATAACTTGTTAATTCAATAGAATAGTAGATATGTCCTATCTTTATATAATTATAAAATTCTTCAGGTGTGTTTAGGTACTCCTCATAAACGATTAGACCTGTTTAGATAAAATTTTGTGTGTATATTTGTCCCCGGATGATTTGAAATTACAATTGAACACGGTAGATGGCGCTTGTGTAATTAAAATTTTAAATTACATCTTATCTCTTTATCGTAACGTTTTAGGGTGGTATTTCAGCAACATATAATTTCTTTTTTTTAAACTACTTCAAAAGCAAATAACAATATTTATGGAATAACTTTGTCCATCATTCTATTTAAAACACATTTTCTTTGTTTAGTGTATTAAGAGATGCCAGTTTGAGGTCTATTTTATTAAATTACTTAAAAGTAAATGATTTAAGTATTCTGTATTATGCCACAAGAAAATTTACCGTAAAAAGAGATTTATATTAAAACAACTTTTTTTAGAAAATATATATTTATTGCATTAACAAAAACTAGCCATAAATATACATTTGTAGTGCATAAACTTTGAATATATATATACAATATTACACATTTTATCTTTCCAAAACAGACATTTTTGATTAATAGTTACACATGATAATGACATTCAAAATGTCGCCAAAACTAATATATTTTTACCAATACTTTTCAAGAGATTTAACCAGGTCCAAGGGATCAGTGTTAGGGCCGTGTCTTTCAACTGGAACTCCATTTTTGTCAACAATGAACTTTGTGAAATTCCATTTAATGAAACTTCCTAAAGTTCCGCCCTGCTTGTTCTGAAAATAAAAGTTGTTTTGATAATTCAATTCTTACTTAATTTACATTCAGCAAATTCCATTTAAGGCCAGTTCTAACTTATTACAAAAAAATTGAGTTTTGTTAAATAATAAATTGATTTGCTCACAATGATTTTCATGTTACTAAGTTACAAATTACTGTCAACAACAAATTTCAAGGCTATTGAAAATCAATGAGAAAAACATCAGATACCCACATGAATAGTTAATGAGTGAACGGAACTATCTAGAAACATACAGCGGCTATTGATTTATCAACAAACTTAATATATACAATATACATAGTGTTGATAACTTATATTTATAAACAAAGAGCTGAATGTCATAATAATTATGACTTATTAAGCTCTTATTAAAAAGTTTTTCAAGATTACTTGTAAATAACTTACCGTTTCAAAGATATTAAATATCTATTATTATTTACCTACATTTTGCCTGATTGACCTTCACTGTTTTTATGACTTATAAAAAAACAATTGTAATACTCGACTTTTGTAATATGAAGTGATCATATCCATGCATGAACATTTGCAATATTTGAGTAGTTACAAATTTGTATTCCAGTAACAAGGTAAAGAGAGGTAATAGAGAAGTAGGAGAAAGGTTATGAATTCTTTATAAATGTCAACTTATATATTGCGAGACTAGAATGTTCTATCTAAAAACTATTCAGCATAAGTAGTACTAAGTAGATTATTAATTTTACCTTCAAAAACTTCCACAATGGGTGTGCAGAATCTCCGTTGACATCAATCTTCTCGAACATGTCAAATTTGACTTTCCTCTCGCTCGCAAAACATACTATATCCTCAGAATTCCCCGGTTCTTGACCAGCAAACTGGTTACAAGGGAATGCCAAAATACGCAAACCTGAAATTAAACAATGAGTTTTAATCTTTATTACTAGTAGGTATATTTTAAATAGAATTTTGAACTTAAATAGTAAACCTATATATCAATAGAACTTCTGTAGCCTTCTAATGATAAATTATACATGATTTTTTTGTGTGATAATAAAAAAACTCGCGATTCATCGTGCTTGTCGGGTTTTATTTATAGATTCACCTTTACTTTCAGCATATTGATCATAGAGCTCATTGAGCTGTTTGTAATTGTTTGCGGTCAGACCGCACTGGGAGGCGACATTGACGATGATGCAGACATGACCCTTGTACACATCCAGCTTAACTTCTTCTCCTTTGATGTTCTTCACTGTAAACTCGTGAATGCTCTGTGCAGACTTGTAGTCCGGGTTATTTTCCGCCATGGTTCTATTAAGGAACGGTAATTTGTATTAATTATAGAAAATATTTCGTACTTATTTTGATATATTAATAAAAATACCTTCATATCGCTCAGTGTAATATATTTTATTGTGGTGCAATGTAAACAAATAACATACCGGTCACCGGCCAGGTATTATATAAGTATACGATGTTTCATAATTACTAGAATATTTTATTTAATACTTACATGGTACTTAGTTGAACTCGAGCTAAACAAAATAAATTACCGACGGCAGGAACAACAAGCCTCGAAATCGTTCTAAATCCGATTGTCATGTTATTGATTATAAACTTTTTCACCTGCTGATTATATGGTGCATTTACTAAGACAGTTTGTACTTTGTAATGAATGATACATAGTCATGTATGTTTTTGCAAAATTAATTAAAAATAATTAAAAGATTTATTTTAAAACGATTTTCAGATGTTTTTAATTTAATAAAAATATATAAAATTATAAATATTTTATTTGACTTAAAAGTTAAAACTAAATATTCGATTGTAAGTATCGAGAATACATACGGAGCAGTCCGCATCGGATGCAATTCAGAGGCTGCAGATCATGAAAAGAAAAAAAAATCTAAAAGCGTATGTTGCATAGTGCCAAATAAGGAGTATGGACATAGTTTCACGTCAAACTCTAATAAGGTCATTCGTAAAGTGTGTCAAGAAAAAATAGCGGAAAGTAGATATGCACGGGGGTGCAAGTTTTGACTAGACGGATTCCTAAATAAAAGCATGCGAAAAAAATACCCAAAAAGTAGGGATATACAACTACTATTACTTACTAACAAAAGAAGATTATACACACAGGGCTTCAAGTTAGGGGTTCAAAATTTGAGAGTTTGCCCCGAGTGTCACCCATACGACCCCGCTAGATACGTAACAAACGTAACACAGCCTGTACATATCCCACTGCTGGGCATAGGCCTCTTCTCCTATTAGGCAGAAGGTATGGAGCTCAATCCACCACGCTGCTCCACTGCGGATTGGTGGCTATACATGTGTCAGAATTTCTTTCAGCACATGCATGTTTCCTCGCGATGTTTGCCTTCATCGCCGAGCTCGAGATGAATTTAAACCAAAATTTAGCACTTGGAAATCCAGTGGTGCTAGCCAGGGTTTGATCCCGCGACCTTTGGTTAAGATCCACGTGCTCGCACCACTAGGTTTTTAATTAATAACAGATCTCCTGGCAGATGAGCTGACAGATCACCTGATGGAAAGTGAATGTTGTCGCCCATGGACATTTGCAACATCAAAGGAGCTACAAAATGCGTTGACGACCTTTTAGGGGGTATGGAGGGGGAATGGATAGGGAATTAATGGGGAAGGGGTGGTGTATTGGCCCTCCGGTACCCTCACTCACGCGGCGAAACACGACGCAAGCGTCATTTTACGCCGGTCTTCTGAGAGGCCTTGGTATAACTCCGGTCGAGCCGGCCCATTCATGCAAATGCATGGGTCTCCCACGGTAATTTTATAATTTATTAAATAATTTCTTTATATTAATAAAATAATTTCAAAATATTTCATTAATGACGCGTTTTACGATTCCACAAAAACGTGTTGCGTTAATTCAAAATCGAATAAACAAGTCGAATCATCTCGACTCGAGTCGAGTGCGTTATTTATTAATGTATGTTCCTTGCCTAATGTCAATTTCGTTTTTCCTGTAACATTGATGTCATTGTGACATCTATCTGACGGCTACTTTGTGAATTGAAGTTCGTACTTCCTTAGAGCGATTACGTCTTATCTACAAAGTAAAACAAGGTATAAGACAGTTCTAGTAAGACTCTTGCATTTCTTTAAAATGGCTTTCATAATCCCAAATATATGTAGATGTTTGTGCGCGAGAAATCGCACCGGTCTCAACGTTATCCAAAATGCGTCGTACCATGCTAATGTAAGTTTTTCACGTGCAATGTCAAGGTTTATCGATTTTCGTGTTGTGATGCATATCCTAAAGTGTATTCATATATTTTTAGGTAATCGATCATTACGAAAATCCTCGCAATGTTGGGTCATTAGATAAGAAGGACAAAAACGTAGGAACAGGATTGGTCGGAGCTCCTGCTTGTGGGGACGTAATGAAACTACAAATTAAAGTTGACGACGACGGAAAAATCATCGATGCGAAGTTCAAAACATTTGGTTGTGGTTCTGCTATCGCGTCAAGTTCTCTTGCTACTGAGTGGGTAAAAGGCAAAACTGTGGATGAAGCTTTGCAATTAAAGAACACTGACATTGCTAAGGAACTGTCGCTACCTCCTGTCAAGCTTCACTGTTCCAGTAAGTATCATTGTGTAATAACTAGAGACTGGATTATATGCAACATAAAATGGTCATTATGGTCATATGCATGGAGATATGCACGAAAAATAGCCGAAATATGCACCAAGAATTGCAAATATACAAAAAATATATATTAAAACAGTCCGAAGCTCGAGGCGAAAACGTCGAAAATATGCATTTTACCCTTGATTTTTAGGTGAAATATGCAATAAAAACTGACAATATAAAAAATGAAAAATGAAAATATGCAATTTTTCCAAGAAATGGCCGAAATATGCATGATCCCCAAAAAGTGGCAGATATATACAAATACATATGATCTGGTCTCTAGTAATAATATTAAAGTTTGCAACAGGTATATAAGTAAACAATAATAACCTATGTAAAAGCTGATATCATTAATTTTGTTTACAGTGCTCGCAGAGGATGCAATTAAGGCGGCACTCTCTGACTATAGGATCAAACAACAAGAGGCGAAGAAAAACTAAATGTATCGGCTATGGTAATGTTTTGGAACAGATCTGTGATTGCAAAGGGAAGTATCAAATTATGAAGAAATGGAGAAGAGTCAACTATTCAATCATTATATTAAATTTAAAGTAGTGAAGAAATTCCATATTTACCAGTTGGAATAATAAATCAACTGTGACAAAATGTGTTGAAATAATAGAAGCTGCAGAATATATTTAATCAAAAGCTATTTAGAATTCCCTTTTCTTAGTAATATATCAATTGTTATGTTAGATAATAAATTGTGTCGATAATATATTGAGTTTATTTATTTGTCAACTGCCATCTGCTTAGATACTGAACCCTGGGCCCTTGCAAGTGCATGTGATAATCTAGATAACATTGCTAAATTACTTACATGTTGATCAATAAGGATATTGGCACATGATTATGACGCTGCGTGAGCAACAATGGCCAATTTCCTGTTGAAATATACAAAAATTTTTGTTAAAAAGTTGATTTTGATTGTAATGAATAATTTGTATTTCATAAATAATTTTTGCAAAATATTCCTATTGGTTCAATAAATATTTAGAAAGTTATTAAATATAATGGAAATATTGCAAAAGATAAAAAAAATTTTAAGAGTGACCAAAATTTACCAAATTGTGAGTTAATTGTCATAAATAACATAATTAGTAATTACACTCATCTGTTATCTGAACAACTACTTGTACTGATAAAAGAAAAAACTTGCATATAAAGAAATGGGTCATCCAATTAAATGATAGACATTTATTAAAATAAAACGCAAACATTTGTAAGACAAGTTTATTACAATATACATGTAAAGTTGTGTCTCCATTTGTTATGTGACAATACCTAACTTCTGTAGAGCAAGTTGTGCCGCGTCTGCTTTAGCTTGCTTTTTGTTAGCACTGGCCACAGCAGGCTGATATTCTACACCTGCAACTTTTACCTGCGAAAGTATAAAAATAATGTTATTTTTTTATATTGTTATAAGTCAAGCTTGTCACAGTGTCTGCTTAATTTTAATCTTATTTCTCCATACAAATTTTAAACTCGCAAAAATGGTGAAGTATTTAAAATCTATCAAAAACCAATATATTTTTTTCTTTGACAATTTAATATTTAATATCAACTGAACTTCATGATTTCATGATTTATTTATAATATTCAAGAACACAATGACGTCAAATACGGATTGCGTAACATGTTTATATATTGCGTAATAATTTTCATCGATATTTCTGCAAGTCATTCTGACAAAAAAAAAATCGACATATAATTATGTGTATTTTGACTATTAAAATTATTAAAAGGGATGTTTCGTTTCTACTAGCCAGCATAGTTTTGATCTCAGATTTAATTCAGAAAATTAATGTTTGAAGTGGGTGAAATGGTTTAGAAATCTTATATAATCTTTTTCATCTAAATATATACGTGATAACTTGACTATATACTTGAACACGATATACGATTAAATTCATACAAACCTTGAACAAAAAGTTCTTCTTATGATCAGGTCCACACTCAAAACACAAATTATATTCAGGCGGGCCTAGTTTCTGTTTTGAGCAATATTCTCCGAGCAAAGAAACCGGATGTTTTCCCCCCGCCACCAATGGAGCAGACCCCCGTCGTCCCATTCGTTGTGGTTTCATCTGAAATAAGAACCGGTTATATTACAAATATTTACATTGTCATTGATGTTTTAAATTATTCCAGCTATTTTAAGTTAGGTACAGGAGCTAAACTATGTTAGGTTGAAAAGCTTTTCTATAAGAAATTTAAAGCATATTCATTTTAGTTTTAAATTATTGATAACAATTTTTTTTTAAATACATATATTACAACTACATAAATGCGAAAGTTTGTAAAAATGGATGGATGAATGGACGTTTGTCTATTCTTTCAAAAGAAAAATATCGATTATATTTATGAAACTAAAGTAATTTAGCTAATACATCTAAATAGCATATTAGATAATTTTATCACTCGTTTTAAAATCGTAAAATCAGGAAATTATACATACAACAGAAACTAAAGCGGTAACCTTTTCATGCTAAGTAGTACACTCTTTACTTACACTCTTTCCATGTCTGCTACTGACCTCTTCCTTGGCCGTCAGACCCCTTGTGTCCAACTTAACCTCTAACAGCAGGGGTTGTAAGGTCCCCGTCCCCTCCTTGCCCAACCCCTGTCCGGGCGTCCAGCCCATCTTCTGTAGGAGTTGCATCCCCATACCGCCCTCTACCGGCGCGGCGCGCACTAGCTGATCCTATGTTAAAACATTCGAATCAATACCAGTACAAACATGTTCACCCACACCAAATAGACTTGTTTTAATCTGTAATCTTTCATGTATACCTATAACATCCTTCAAAGATATTTTTATTTTTATTCCTAAAAAAATCAGTTTTCAATAACATTCTTTTGTCTATGCATCTTCTCGTGTCTTCCATTTTTTGGTCCTTACCTTTTCAAAGGGTTATTTGCACCTATGGTCGACGGCGGTGCGTCTATCGAAGTGCTCGCGTCTCCTTAACTTTTAAAAGCTGCAACAAATATTCATGATTTCCCCATTTAAGCCTAGTTCTTCTTGGAGCCCGATTGATTTATTCCAAATAATCACTAGGCTATAATTAATTATGTAAGTGGACTGACTACATTATGCAGTGCTAGGGCAAATTGTTGACTGCATAATTATGTTAATAGTATCTAATTATACAAATTTAATTTATTCAATTATTTCTGAATTTTAAAAGTGAATATTAAATTTGAATCCATATAACTCTGGCATCATTTAAAAAGTCTAAGGAAATCTGTTAAAAAAGTGATTTCAAGGTAGTGTTACCACTTAATTCATTACTATATTACACTAATGTAAGAAACACATAAAATATTTAGACGGCTTGAGATATTATTATGATAACTCTACCCTTATTTTTCTGTTCACTTTAGGATTATAATATTTTAGTTATTAGCCTGTCATTTTTTTAATAGCCAGCCTTATAAAAAGGGGAAAACTGAATATCTGTATGCAATAATGGCAATGATAAGTGACATGCCATAATCGATGGCATGAGAATTACCATTTTTTACTGTTACGGTTTTTAAAGTGTAATGAGCGAACTAAATTAGTTCTCTCTTTACACGTGACATAAGCGAATTTTTTGACAAGATGGTTACAACAACATTCGTTATTATTTAAGAATAATAGATACATTGTATAAATAAATATGTTAATTATTTATTTAGATAAAAACGTTAAATATTAACTATTTTTCGTTTACTGTTTTAAATATTAAATGTACCTAAACAAAAATAATTAAATATATACAATTTAAAATAAAGATATATAATGAAATATTTAAAAGAAAACAAAAATAGTGTTAGAAGAACGATATTTACACGTTAATTGGTATTAACTAATAGAATTAACAAAATAAAAATATTTCAGCTCTCTTTAAAAAACGAAAAGATCACTATAATAAAAAAATCAATCGTTTTTGAAAGTACTTTTTCTTTAAAATAACAAAATCTAGTGCAAGGCCCTACATGCGAATTTTGACTGAAGTTATGGAATTTATATCAGTAGATATTATAGTCCAGTCATTTGTCTGGAAATTATTCCGAAAGTTTTGAAAATTGGCGTGTTAAGTCAACTTTACGGTGCTCGTAAGCTTAAACTATTACAATTTTATAATAAGAAGTATTTGCGTAAATTATAGAAAATTTTCGCTAGTTTACTATTTTTATTGATAAACGTGGTGACAAAAAAAACAGTGTTTCTCATTTCAAAAACGGTTTCTCTCATTTTGGAAAAATGGTGACCAAAAAAGCGAGCGATGCAAGCGGCAATAATACGAGGCGGCAAAGTAGAAATTCGGCAAGAGGAGGTTAAATTTAGTAGATTTACCACCAATTTCCAAAACCTACAGGTTTCTTTACAAGTAACCTATCTTTCGAGCAAACGACTGGACTATATAGAAAAGCAATGTTGTCATAACCATCACATGTGTTAATAAAGTCAAAAAGAATAATACATAGTATTATAATTTCTGACTGAGGCCGCCGGACCATCGAGCAGATAACGCGAATCCGGACCGGCGATCCGAGCTGAAAGAAAAGTTATTTAGAGTATCGCAGTATTATACAGAACCTCGGACTGATTTGTCCATATAAAACTATATATATAAAAATGACATATTAATTTTTAAGTTGTAAATCTGACTCTAGTTATTAATAATCAATATTTAAATTAATTTATCAAAATGCAATTAATTACAACAAATAA
This sequence comes from Junonia grisea, assembly GCA_018235645.1. Classification (NCBI taxonomy): domain Eukaryota; kingdom Metazoa; phylum Arthropoda; class Insecta; order Lepidoptera; family Nymphalidae; genus Junonia; species Junonia grisea. The sequence continues at coordinate 1,714 of DVXP01001196.1, read as the reverse complement.
GTGTAAGTAATGCTTTGCTTTTTGTCAGGTTCTGTTTAATACTGTTAAAGTTTAAGCATACAAATTACATGATATAATTAGAAAAAAATATTACTTTTGTTTTTTTATACCAAAATTCTATCGCAATTAATGTGGTAGTTTTAAAATAATTTGGAATATAGTGCTAGATATATCATGAAAAAATATGTGATTACATATACTAAATAACATATGTTTTTAAATAATTTTATACTCAAAGATTCGAACTAGAGATTAGGCAAATTAGTGACTTTCTTTCTTTGAAATTTTGTAGAAATTACTTTTATTTCATGTTAATTGTTTCACCGTTTTTGTGCATGTAAAATAGTACGCAAAAGTATATTTTACATTTTTAATTAAGGTAAGATTTCTACACTCGTTAAAGTCGCGCAGTTGTAAAGCGCGTAATCGACTTTAAAAATTGTGTAATTGATTACGATTATACATGCAAATAACAAAAAAAACCGCGCCAAAAATGATGCCATTTTATTGAATTTAAAACCTAGTTATTATTAGTTTTCTGACAAAGTGTGCAATAATTGAAATAGTGTTATATTATGTGGGAGATGGTAGCATATATTTTTAATATAGAACATAGGCGTAGACAGGAAAGTGAGGAGTGGGTGCTTGACCCCCGGATTCCGGATTTAATAATTAAAATTCTAATTCTATAAATAGTCTCATTTTCTTGAATAAGTTTACAGTTTGAACTTGTCTTAAATGCTTTGAGTGCCACGTTTTTTATTTATTAAAGAAATCCCTGCAGCACAAGCATGCTTGCTTTAGCCAGTTTTAATAATATCTATTAAGAATGTTTTAAAAATATCGAAAAATAAGTGCATTTTAAACATTTTTACACAACAACTTAAATAAACTTATCATGTTTTATATGGTCAGTCACCGGTCACTGAAGCGGCCTGGACTGAAAGTCCAGTGTCAGTCATCAGTGACTGAAGTGGCGCTCAACGTGTTTTGTTCACCTTATCCTTTTTTGCTTATCCTACTTATTTTAAGTAAAAAAACTTCAGTAAGAGCTCATTCCCAGTTGTCGTGCGTCAGATCCAGATTGTAATCGGATGTCGGCGTTTCTATACACATATATTTTTTAATCTGGCGACAAGTTTGAATAGCTTCATACAAAACGTTCTGCCACTGGAACATCCGATTAAAATCCGGATACGACCCACGACAAGTGGGGACAAGCTCTTACTGAAGTCTTATCCGGGCTCTTAGTGGAACAAAATTATAGATTCCTCGAGGTCCCACTTGACCAGGTTTGACTGTATTTTTCGCATTTAGGGTCTCCTGTCTACGCCCATATGAAGCCTAATCATCACATAGTATATAAATGCACAATGTATAACAACATACAAAAAGTGGTATAAGATACCTTCTTGGCCCAGGCCTGCGTGCCGCTGGCGAGCTCGCGCGGCGTGAGGATGGTGGCGCCCGTGGAGCCCGTGAACTGGCCCGGCCGGCTCTCCTTCGACCAGCCGAACTGAAACGAAAAATTATTACTATTTATTTTATCTCAGGTTACAAGAGCAAAAGAACCTATTTGTAAAGGGTTTGGCCGTGTTTCCATACAAAATCTGCACAGACTTCTTTTTTACAATAGCTCCTTTATTTTATAGCTAGTCATTGAAGATAATTTTTGGCCAATTATCAAACCCCTAACTTCATTAGTTTTTGAGAA
>DVXP01001195.1:0-15851 GCA_018235645.1 Junonia grisea | reverse complement strand
CTTATATTTTAACAAATAACATATTTATCTTAACAATTTTCAATGAAATTTGGGCGAAATTATATTTTTACTTTGATAGACTATATCTCAATAACTATAAAAGCCTAGATAGCCGTGACAATTTTTCTTTTAAATTCATTATATGTTCTATTATCATGATTTTTTTCATATTTTTAGAAGCAGTAGTTTAGTCGGTAGAAGGGGGGACACACTTGACTCTAAGAAAATTTGACACTTTGAAGCTTAATATTTCGAAAACTGTTCTTCGTTCGAAAAAATGGTTTTCGTTGGTCTCACTTTACATATAGGGGAGACACCCTAACAAAAATTATTTTTCAAGGTTTTATTGTACGACTTTCTCGACGTGATTCATGTGTATACTCATGCCGAATTCCAACTTTCTAGTGTTAAGGACTTCGGAGCAAAGCCGCGGACAGACAGACAGACAGACGGACATGGCAAAACTAAAAGGGTTCCGTTTTGACTACGGAACCCTAAAAAGGTTAGTTGAAATCCATATAAATATAGTAAAATGGTTGTTAATAATTTTAAATTCATCATCATGATAGGAGAACATTTTACATAGATAAGCCACCTCAAATTTGAAAAAATAATAAAATAAGCACGATGAGCAAGAATTTAATAGCGATGAATAACTGCGGATAAAGGACCAAAACAAATTATAAACATTTATAATAACTAATAATAAATAATAGCTATTTTACCGCCATGATAGTTGCGCTAACTTGAACAACAAAACACCCAAAAATTGACAATATTAACTTCGACATGGCGATGTACAACACATGGAATAGCCACGTACTCTTTATAAATACCACGTAATTGTCACAGAGCGTGATTACCATAGATATAATACCATACATATTAAAAAACATATATTTTAACACTTTGGTTTGGATAGTGCTAATGCTGGCAGTTTTTCCTAATTTTAGATTTTATTATTTTTTTACTCCCATTTTTTCTTAATTTGAACCTAAACATTGTTCACGTTTAAATACGTAAAAAGTTAAGTAACGTTTTTGCTTTAATTGCTATAAATTGTTAGCGGCTGCGCGCTAATGTGTGTTCCTTTTTTTTTAACACTTTTATTAGCTCCGGATGTATGTATATATGTATGTATGTATTTATGTATGTAACGGAATCTTTGAGCTCAATTTTCACCAGCTTTGAGAAAAGATGATAATGCAATAATTTGATAACAGTTTCCCATTATCCTTATTAAGACTCTGTAGTGGAGTGAAAGAGACAGAGTTAGCGCGCGATCTGCGCATGACTGCAGTTTCGGGTTTACTCTTTCGGACTAAGCGTGTTTTTTTTTAGTTTTTTTAAACTATTATATTATTAATTCAATGAAATGTGACACAGAATGTAGTCCAGGATTGACTTGAAATTTTGCAAGGTTGTAGTGAATTTATTAGGCTATAAAACGTTAAATAGTTGTCAACATTAATCGTTTTCTCCATATTCACAATTCAGTGTTTTAATTTTCCAAAGAACCACCAGATAGTCCAGTCATTACATACATTTAAAAAAGAAAGTGAATTGGCGCATCTAATTTTTTGATATATTGTAGGGGACACCTAGAAAAGATTAACTTGAGTTTTTCGACCAAGATTTCCTATGAGCTTTCGCCGTCATCTTGAAAAGTGGGGTATAACTGGTTTTTCGGCAATAATTTTTCGGTTATCCGATGAAATTTGGAAATCACTTATAAGACACTTTTGTTCCTTTTTTAGAGCATAAAAAAAGGAACAAAAAGTGTCTTATAAGTGATTTCCGAATTTCATCGGATAGCCGAGTTATTGCCGAAAAACCAACTTTACCCCTTTTTCAAGATGGCGGCGAAAGCTCATAGAAAATTTTGGTCGAAAAACTCAAGTTAAGCTTTTCTAGGTGTCTCCTATATATTAGATAAAAAAATTAGATGCGCAAATTCACTTTCTTTTATTTGCCTTTTATTTCGGACGAAATGACTCAACTAATATACACAAAAATGACTTATTTACACAATTTTTTGTTTGCACATTTGCAGATAGCCTGTGGTTACTTTCTTTAAAAAATCTCATAGCCTTTACATAAATACATACACAGTATAATACATTTTTGTGAATTGGAATGTTTTCCATATCATACTATATTGCAGATATACATAATAAACATTAATAAATTAGCAACAAATAATAAAACTAATACAATAATCACCTTCTTAGTGAGCTCCTGGTACTTCTTAGGGTCGTACGTGGGTGGAGCCTCGCACAGGGCAATGTTTCCGACCACAGAGGAGACCTGTGGCTGGTTGGCGAGGGTCAGGAACCAGCGCTGGACGTTCACGAGCGAGGCACGCAAGCTCGCGTCTAGGACGTTCTGGAATTATTATATTGAAAGATTTTATATTTAAAGTCAACCTTTTCCCTAATAGGAGCAAATACAAGTAGCTTCACAAACCTGGAAGGCATGTATGAGCGTAGTGAAGACGATGATATCAGCGAGGGTGATGCGCTCCGTCACTAGGAAGGTGCGGGTGAGCAGGTGGCCGTCTAGCACCTTGAGCGCCGCTAGGAGATCAGACTTTGCACGCTCTACATTCTGTTGATGAGAAGAATTATTTGAAGGTGTACTTTGGAAGTAAAGTTATTAAAATTATCATAAATTTAAGGGTAAGAAATATTGCACACCTGAGGCAATACTGTCACTTTTGCAAAAAATTAAAAAATGAGTTAAGTCTATACTAATATTATAAAGAGGAAATATTTGTCTGTTTGTTTGTATTGAATAGGCTCCGAAACTACTTGACTGATTTGAAAAATTCTTTCACTGTTGGGAAGCTACGCTATCTCCAGTGAACATAGGCTATATACAATCTTCAAAAAGTTGGGATTACCGTGCGAAGCCGGGCCGGTCTGCTAGTATGTAATAATTATCCAGAGGTTAGAGCACCCTTTTACTTGGTGCAATGAAATAAAACTTATGTTTTCTTTTTAACTCGGTGTGACATAACTACAGCTTTAGTTTTTCTTTAGATCCACAAAGTTACTTCTGAGGGGGGTTAAATAATTGTAAAATATATTTTTAATAATATTTTTTGATAATCATTTATCTTAAATTAAAGTTAAAATTTGATGTTTAAGTATAAGCAACTCATCTCGCTTTACCTCCTAACGTCGTTGCTTTGTGAGGTGTCAAAGTTTTAAATGCTTCTCCTGAAAACTAGATTTTTGCATAAGTGACAGTGTCGCACCAGGGGTGCAATATATAAAATAAGAAAATAATTAATGAAATTCTGCTTGATTAATGATGGTTAAGTTGCCAAAAAAGAACATACAAGTTACCTTTTACTGTTTAGATACTGTACAATTCATATTTTAAATTGTATGTAAGTAAATCTTTATTTAAATTGCTGTCTACTACAACTAAATCTCTGTGACAATGACACAAAATTTATAATTTCACACTTCATAAAACTCAAGGTCTGATACAAATTGAATTACACAAATTCTAAGCCATACTTCATTAACCAATTTGTTGCCACTGACGGGTCTGGCGCCTCATAATTGTATAGAAATTCTTGACTGTAGCAACAAATCGGTTAATGTAAATAACTGTACACCAACCTGTTTGTTGAACTGCATAATGCCCAGGTACGGGAACACCCAGGCGCAGGACGCCGGCAGCAGTTCGCTGTCGGCCCACGACGCCCACTGGTAGATCGCCGCCTGGGTGGCCACGTCCGACCCGCGGAGAGCGGCATTTGCCACTTTACACGGAAGGAAATCAATTATTTTTTAAATAAACAAAGTCAAAATGTTTTCACAAAGGCGTTGTATTGATAATTTTAGCGTTTTATGTGATAAATTCTAACGAAAAATGCGTATTTTGAGGTAAATATTAAGATGTAGTTAGACGAGCGATAAAAAGAAAAAGGTTAGAAAATATCGTAAAATAACTTTGTAGAGTAGAAATGACTTACCATAGTAGGCAATTGCGTTGCTCTCTGTGAGAAGAACTTTCCCGTCGGCGCTTTCATACGCTGGTACCTAAAATAATTCGTAATCATTACACGTCACCGTCAAAAACATCTGGTCAGATAACACAGACACTACACTAAACTGTCGCTTATCACTCACTTTGCCGGCCGGGAACTTCTTCAGGAATCCTTCTGACTTGTTGGTTTCACCGAACACAAAGTTAGGAGCTACTTTCACATCGGCTCCGGAGTACTGTGCGGCGATCAACGCCTTATATGCACGGAAATTTTCCGGATAAGTATAAAGTACCTAGAAAAAATACATATGAAATCCATTAGAATGTTTATCAATTATGTCGCTGTTCATAGGAAAAGATATCATCGTTTTAGATGTCAAAGATAATTACAAATTAAAAGAACCTACCCCGGCCGCCATGGTTGAGGTGTATTCGGAAAGAGAAAGATCAAGGGGGTAGGGGGAGGGTGTAAGGGTATGACATTGACATTAACTGTCTGTAATACGTTGAAAAATATTTTAAGCAAGATGGATTAAAAAAAAAAATAGAAACATTAAGATAAACTTTAAATATTTTAATTTAAATATGTAGAATTTTGGGAATAAGTCGATATTTAGAATATTTAATTTAAACATTATAAGAATGGTGTATCTAATTATAAAATTTAAAATTTCGATATTTTACCTATCTAATAAATTCGATCTTGTGAGTAATTAGTTTACAAGTTTAATTAGCTGTATGAAAATAACACGGATTGAATATCTAAATATATTTTAACACAAACAATAGATAGATATTTTTTATTGCATAAATAAGGTAGATATCTAGATATCTAATGAACTTTTCAATTTTATCCATGTGTTATCTGTGTAATTTTAATATATTCTATTTAATCTGTCAACTTTATTTAGATCGATCATCGATGGTGTGTTCTGCAGAGAAGTAGTTTTTCTTTAACAACTGATAGCATCAACCTAGTTTAAAAATTCGTGCAATATATCACTAGTGCTACTTTCGTAACTGAACGTAACATAAAACCAGCACAATGGTAAGAACCACTTCGCTATCTGAATTTCGACTTCATCATTGACTGCTCATATTGGTGTTTCTGGGTGTAAACCGGTGATCTTAGCCATTTAACAAGAGTTTGAAAACGTTTTTTACATTCCTACAACAATTAATGAAATGTATCAACTCCCAACTTCTTTTATATTTAATACTTCTGAAATAAAGTTCAACTTTTTAATATATTCCAATTTTTCAAAAATGAACTTTAATTTTGCAGGGCAACGAAAATTCAATCCCTATGGAGCTCTGTTCAAATTGTGAGTATGCACTTCGATCCTGCAAAATCCTTCACTTTTCTGTGATTATTTTACTTGCCTTATAACCAGTGTTTCATTGCATACTATTTTCTGTTACCAATACCTAATCTTATTTGAGATAAAACAATCTTATCCTATGAATAACAATTCCCTACTGTTTTGACTAGCATAAAAATGAGTTATTTTTAAGCATTTCTACTCTTTGGCCTCGACCCCCAGTACTTAACATACGGTTAGCTTCCCATTGCAAGAGGACGAGTAGTGGAATACATTTTGAGTGCGAGTAGGGTGTGCGTAAGAAGCATAACAAGAGGTTTGTTTCAGCACGTGTTAACTGCATTGATTTTAAGGTGGAGAACTGTGAGTGTCGTAGTGTCACTCGCTGATGTTCATCTCCATGTTGACACACCGCACGTACACCCCTTATATCCAGAACAATTTTTTTATAATGTAAATGTCAATTAAATTAATTTAAATTTAATCATAATGCAAAAATCAGCACATAGCTATTAATATCTGTTACGGCGTATGAAAAGTATAGTTTGAATATAAATGTTGTGGACATGTGTGACCCTTTTTGATAGATTTTGTCAAAGTGATTTAAGTTTTGTCATTGGCCATTGGATTTAATGTGAGCACTGGCTCCTAGTTGCCGGTGCGTGATCAACTACACAAACATTTTGCTTGCTATCATTGTTTGTTAAATGTTATCTATGTGTGCATACCAGCTGTACGCCATAGTTCTTAGATGAAGGCTTATCTATTTGTTTATCCTAGTTGGTGTACTATAATTTACTCGTAATACTTACAATCGACATGTGTTCCTCTCTTTGCTCTAAATTATGATTAAAAATTGTTCTGGATGTACATAGATTATTTTAAACTTTGGGCTAATGCATCCGCATCACCAGTGCCTCTAGAGTAAAAAGTTTTTAGACTATTGTGAATGTTTGTGATGGTTAGATTGTTTATACTTGTGCAGATGTGAGGAATGTACGTGATGGGAGATGTCAAATATCAGGTCACAACAGACTAACCTTAATGAGACGAAATAAAAAGGCTGAAATGACCTAAATGACAGTAGTTTTGAAGGAATAGTTCTCGAAATAACCGACCTAGCATAGGTTTAACGAATCCTAAATATAATCCCCTGGTCTTTTTTCTCTCGTTTTATGTTAATTTGTTTCTGTTACTCTGTGCTTCTTCTGCGGTATATAAAAGAGCACTTTTGTTGACTTTTGTATCTGACTTCTCTCATTGCTTTGTATTTTTGGTGGCTGGTGTAGACCGAGCGGCACGTCCGCCAGGTATCGCTTTAGTAAGATTTCGACAGGAACAGATACGCAATGCTTCGAGCACGGGAACGTTAGAATGGCTTTGTATGTTAATAATAGAATAGCAGGTACGACAATACGACGTGGGCGTTCATAGTTCGCTCACGACAAGACGACACTAGTTGAAATACAGACGGATTGAGGAAATTCTATTATATTCGATACACAAAAATAATCTATTGCTTAAAATCGCACGACCATTAAGTCGCGATTAAATTTAATATAAAAAATAAATAATAATTATCTCGATTTGTCACGAGTAGGCGATCTACTCGGTATAGCTATGTGTTGGTTGTGAGATAATTAGTATGCTGTTTACATACATGACTTCCGCACACATAAAACAATGCGAATTCAGTCGCACTTGTCGCAAATACATTGTTATAAATATACAATACTTTGACCTTATTTTCATAACCTTTTCGAGTTAATATGGAAAAACTAACAACGGAAAGATTTTCATCGGCTTTGATTATTTCAAAATAGAGTATCCATTTATTTATTTTATAAACAAAATCATGACACAGTTAATACTGTAAATAGCAGATCGCAGTAGTCGGAACCGAAACACACGCGCGCTTGTACATACCGCGCCACGCACGCACGGCGAAACGCGACATATTTCGTACAGCCACGTATGGACTGTGCGTTTTCGGGTACGCGTTCACTAAAACGCACTGTTCGTACATTCAAACTGCGTGTACGTTCAAACCTCGCGTTCGATCTCGCCTAGCTGTAGGGCTATTCCGACCAAAATTCGAGACTCACTCAAGTGAATTTAGTCATTTCGATCATTCGGTCTGTCAAATTTGAATTGATAAAAACTTGCTACAAAATATCCAATACATATATTTCACGTCAAAATGACAAGTACTTTAGTACGACTCGGTGCCGTATCATATCGCGTGGCGCTACATGTACAATCGTTGAGCGAGTCTCGACTATTGGTCTGAATAGCGCTAGTGCGCGTGTAATGGCGACGCGTACCCGAGACCGCGCAGTCCGTCCACGGCTTTAGTTGTGTGTTGTGGCGGCAGTCGACGCGGACGAGATCCGGCGGCTGGGCAAGCGGTTCCGCAAGCTCGACCTGGACAACTCGGGCGCGCTGTCCATCGACGAGTTCATGTCGCTGCCGGAGCTGCAGCAGAACCCGCTCGTGCAGCGCGTCATCGACATCTTCGACGCCGACGGCAACGGCGAGGTAATACGAGAAATTTCAAATAAAACTACTTTAAACGGTTTTTAATCGCGTATATTAAAGTAGTTGTAAATAATGTTTCTTCTCAACTGACCGTTGTAGAGACAACATCTCCTGAGGATGCTCCGGTGTCGGAGTGAAACGTACGTAGACTGTGTGTACATCATATCAGATAGATTTATGCTGTTTTCGCGGATTATGGCAAAATAAATATTTGATTTGTTATGATGGAATTCCGCAAAGTAACGCCTGATTCAATTAAATATTTTTAATAATGTTTCTTTAATACTTCAAATAGACGAATGTCACCTCAGTCTACCCGCCACGAATGCTGTAAAGTGCTTGAAACGTCGGGTGATAAAAATAATTAATATACGCGATTTAAATACGTTTAAAGTAGTTTTATTTCAACGTGTAACAATCGCGAAAATGTAAGACAACATTATAATACTCGTGAATGTTTGTTTTGCATTTTATTACGTAAGTGCTGATTGTATCTTTATTAAGTGTCTAACGTCTGTTTCTAACCTCCTTTGATGATTACGTTCCTTAGAACGCAAAATCAACGAAACGCAACAACGCAGTACTGTAATTAAGTCAAATAAATTAAAGTAGAACGAATTGAGTGAGACGGAAATATATCTATATGGGTATTAAAGTTTGCTCTGTAATTGTTTCAAGGTCGATTTCAAGGAGTTCATCCAGGGAGTGTCTCAGTTTAGCGTGAAGGGTGACAAACTGTCGAAGTTGCGATTCGCGTTCCGAATCTACGACATGGACAACGACGGTTTTATCTCCAACGGCGAACTTTTTCAGGTAACTGAAATATTATGTTATTGTTTGTTCAGTTGTAAAGACTCAAATATTTATGTAGTTATTTCGCAAGGTCGTAAAATAAAAGTAACAATTTAGTTTTTAGACTAATTTCAGTTGATAGAACAGTTGTATAAAGTAATAAGTAAAAGTAAAAGCAGAGATTGTGAATAATTGATGATCACATAATGATTTTTCGTTGTTCGATAATTCCAGGTCCTTAAGATGATGGTAGGCAACAACCTAAAGGACACTCAGCTGCAGCAGATCGTGGACAAGACAATTCTGTTCGCCGACAAAGACGAGGACGGCAAGATCTCCTTTGAGGAGTTCTGCAATGTGGTCGGCAACACGGACATCCACAAGAAGATGGTCGTCGACGTCTAGACACCTCCTGTCTCCACCATTTCTCGAGAACTTTCTTGCCACGATATATTACTTCCATTGAAATTTCAGGGTTGTCGCCTATCGTTCATATCCTCATCGACCATTGCGTATCCGAATTATCGGTTAGCGTTGTAGTACTTTTCAGGATTCACTGCGATTCGTTGCGGATCGAGTCTTGTCTTAATAACTCGTTTTCTCGAGAATGCCGTGGAGTAGTCATTCTTTCACATTCGTCCTCGGATCCTTTCGCTCTAGCTAGAACACTATTGAAATTGTGCGCCGGTTGCCCCTAAGTCGTGTTATCTACGTGAATTTGTAGGGATTCGGAGATGATTATGCTGTGCATAAGATATCGCAAAACTTATTCGAATGTTTCTCTCATTTTTTAATATTTTATATGTTTATTATTTACAATGTCTTTATTTTTCTGCCCAAATTTAAAAGTCATCTATTTTTTTTATGTTCTGTATTATTATAATAAAGTCTTATTGTAATAATTTATTATGAAATGCAATCACTGAAACAAATGCGGGCATTTGTAATATTAAGTACAAATAGAAGATGTAGGGGCAATCGATGCGCCCCAAATCTATCATAATATATCATCAAACATTACTAATTAAATATAAGACATACATATATTTACTTTATATTCTAGATATACATCGTTAGACAAAACTTATATTGTAGTCAAATGAAATGGATTTTTTATTATTTTGTTGCAGTAATATTAATTCGTATTGTTATTTAGTATTTTATGTTATACTAGGTGTCGGTTTCAATGCAAGTCGATGTGGATCGGTGTGTTGCTCGTCCTACGACCCGAACTAACCTTGTTGTGAATTCGAGCATTTAATATGTACCGGATGTGCTTCCACTTCTTAACGCTTAATATGAAATTATTTGTAAAATTAGCACAAAAGTCGTTCCGCTATTCGGCTCTTGAGCAATCGAGACTGATGTCAGTGACTAAATTATTATGTGAACGTAAGGTCGTGCGTTATGCTCTTTTCGTTTCGAGGTTAGTGTTCATTTTATGAGCAGAACTTAACGTGTTTCATTTTAAAATAGTAAAATATATCTAATGATAATATACTTGATTAATTTAGTAATCTAAATAATTATTAAGAAATTTATATAAATACCAGTAAATAAAATAACAGCTCTGTTCATGAAAACGATAACATAATACGATTTATCTTTTAACTTTGTCCGAATTTAATAAAAATAAATTAAGAGTAAAGTATAATGTTAGCTAATGTTATTTATACTATTTTGTGAAACTCGAGCCTCCTGAAATTAATAAATCCCACTACCAATAACCCCATTCAACCATTGCAACTGTTTCGTCCACTATGAAATATCTTCTCCACCTGTGTATTAACACAAAGAAATAACCTTTTACCAGCTAATATCAAGGAATGTATAAGTATAAGAAGATCGACTCTGCGTGGACTTTGAAATAACCCTCAACCGATGGCATGTCAATATGTTTCAGATCTTTCTTCTATTTGTCAAATTTCCGAAAACATATGATATATGAAGACTAAATATCTAACTTCAAAAATAAAGAAATTCAAAGGTTTTGATTTTTTTACCGAATTAAAAAAAAGGAGAAGAGGAAAAGATCATACAACCATCCAAAGACTAAATTCTTAGTACAGCTAGTTCTAATTGGCAAAAACTCAACAAATTTTGGCTGAAAATAATTGGATTTACGAAATACAAATAGTGGACGAGATAGTTTAGTTTATCTGTTTCCGTATCCGTCCTGAGCCCTGTCCCTCCCGACCGCCCGTGCCATACCTCGTGTTACCAATATTATTACTGTGTACAAGCATTTTGTTTAACAAAAGCAGTGGAAACTACCCCACTATGAAACTTTGTGAGTGATGACAACCGATAGCTTTGAGGCGAGGAAAGTTCTAACAAGCATTGTGTATTTTTTGTTATATTAACATTATTAAAGTTTGTGTGTATAAATAGCTCGGCTGTAGAGGAATAATTGTAAACAAATTAATATTATATCATAATTTCCTTAAATTGTATATTGTATTTATTCCTACGTAGTTATATATTTTTTGATCGGTGGGGACGATGATGTCGGTCAAACTTTTAGAAGGAAATAATCTTTTATTAACTTAATACATTAAATTTTTATAATAGCGTAATGAATATTCGTATTATATGCCACGAAATTGAGAGGTATTCGTAATAAGCGATCGATTATAAAGATACATTTTTTCAAGATTCTCTTCAACCGATCATTGGAATGTTAATACGTGTATGTTAAACGTTTAAATTATGAATTGTCTCCGCTAGTTGTGTGTTATATTGTTAGAGTAATTAAGGAGGATTGCATCCAGTGAGCTCATATAAATATCCGGGAAAAATCGTATATAAATAGAGATATTCCTGCTCGCTGGGTACGATCCGTTCAAGAGCTGTGGTCGGCGGCACCTCACGATATTTTAGTAGCGAGCGCACGTGAATCTTAAATATCTAGTCACATTTGTTGTGAATTATGTATGTAATATTTACGCATACGGTATTACTTAACCTTACACCGAATATTACGTTGCATCCGGGAAATTGTTGCGATATACTACAAATTTATCAAATTATTTAAGCTTTAAAACAGCTATAAAGTACAAAAATTTTGATCTGATATTTTGACCACTAAGTCTTAAATCGATAGATAATGAGGCTGGATTATTTTAAATCGTTTCCCACATTCGCTCCTTCGAACGTTGACGAAAATTATGTTTGCAATTCAAGAATAAAGAAATATAAATTATAGCTATAATTTTAAAGCCTTATCTTGGGGAACGGCGACATTATACACTCGACATGAGTAGTTTTTATGTTTCTATTGCTTTGTGACTATTATTATAATTGTCGCTTTAAACAGAAACCAGGAACACAATGGCTGTCAGCAAGTTATGTAATAAAACATAATTACTGCGATTGCTATAATAAGTCGTAAAGGTGAATTGTGGTTTCATTGAGGTTTATGTGGAAAACATGTAATGGAAAAATAATATGTTGTTAATTTTTAAAAGAAATTGTTTAAAACGTTTTCTTTTTTGTGAAATAAGAAAATACGCGATTTTATTTCGGTCGAGCGATTTAACTCTTGACTAAAATAAACTGGCAGCAGAGGGTGTGGTGCGAGTTTGAAACCTCTATACTGCGCCATTGTGCATTTTGAGATTTAGTATGCGCCAACAGCGCCAATCGTTTTGCGATAGATGGCGCTTATTTTATGTAGACCCAATACCTATTTGTGATAGTATACAGTTCGCAAACTCGCACAAAATGCTCAGAATAATTATAGAATTGTAAAGTTTGTCTATTATTCGAATGTAACGAGGTTTATAAAGTCGGTCGTCGTTCCCGCGCGGTACAGCGGACCTGTACCCTTAGTACGAGTTTTGAAAGTTTTCTATAACTTAAAATTAGCTCGGTATTCTTTGACTAATTTGGCATACATTGACTATATTGACTTGAGGAGCGCTTGTAAAGAAAATTCGTAAAAGGCGCTGGGAGCCAATGTATAGAAGATTATCGAAAATTATGTTACCAAAAACTTTTAAAATTCATACTATGGGTAGTGTACTCATGTCGTAGGTGTAACATGTTATACTGTAGTTGATGTCGTGTCGTCTGCTCATCTCCATCAGTAGGTAGCGTGTCCTAATAAGTCTGTTCTCAATCAGAACTGATTATAAGTTTTAATAAATTTTCAAATTTCCCTTTGACTTTTATCATATTCCTTTCCCTTTTGTAATGAATGTAAAGACATGTTTTTTTTTAATTTAACACAAAGAAATAAATAATATTCCTCTGTACAATATATTTTTTTTTATATAGACACATTTTGAATTAAAGACCCTCTAATATCTAATTGTATCGAAGCTCTACACACACTCCTTAATTTTTCCACTTTTTTTTTTGGTTTGTAATATTGCAGATAGATAATTTTTAAACTGATCATAATTTAAGTATAATGATTATCAGCAATAACTATTGCAAGTGCAGTATTCCATGTATTAATTATATACTAATTAATTTCTCAAAATCAATTTTTACTCAACTGTCATTTTCTCACAAACTTATTCAATTTACACATGTTCATAAATGTTAATTTATAAATAAAAGCTTAAATTTTAAGAATTTCCAACCAATATACAATCATACAACATACATATTGAAGATACGATCGGCTGTAATTTGATATAATTTTGTATAAAAACTTGGATAACATTGTTTCAACATTAAGATAACAATTATTTCATAAATAAAAGTTAATATGCCATAAATAACAAATTTTACATATAATAACTGCATACACATATAATTTTATAGGAAAACTAAGTTGCCAAGAGCAATAAACACTAGATAAATACTAAATAACTTTATTCATACATTACACTACTTATAATAAAACTATCTACACAAATCTAGTGGCGATACCTAGTAATTTGGTGTAATCGGCTCCCTTGGCATGCGTCCGTTCCTTCAGTATGGTGCGGAGAATGGTGGGGATGGGGACATGGATCCGTGTGCCGAGGGGGGTGCCATTGTCGTCGATCAGGACAACATTGTTGCTGTCAAACTTTGGTACTTTGACTTTCTGTGTCTGTTTTAAACCTACTAAGATGCCTTTTTTCTTTTGACCCTTGATAGCTACCATTACTCGGTCTCCGATGTAGCCCACACCTGTAAAAAATAATGTATACATTGATTGCACTACAATAAAAAGTAGGATATTTTATGTTTTAACAGGCATCTCTTATCATCTGAAAAAAGTTACAGATATCATAAATATTTAGACATAATAGTAACATATCACATCACATTTAAAATAAAAAAGAACTTATTCAAAATTCCTGTAACTTCTGAAATTGCTATAAAGTCTATTACATTTAACACTCATCTTTCACTATTAACACTTTTGACTTATTATAAACGTGCGGTTATAAATAACTACTTGACACAGAATTTAAAAAGTAAACAAAATATTCCTTTGCTTTAGTTAAATCATAAAGACAAGGTTACTTTAGCAGATATACTTTTCTTGATAATGTACAATAATAAGAGTATATGATCTAAGTCGTTTTTTCCATAGTTATTATATATTCTTACGTTTCTTATTATAGACACAAATAATCTTCGGTGGTTTGCCCTCAGCCATAGCCCGCTTCCCTATTTCTGAGTTATCAACCACTCTGAGCCGAGTCAACAGTCGAACTTCATTTAAACACGATGTTGTATGAAACCCACATGATGGAATAGTACTTAGTTTATTTACTAAAGTTCTAAACATTTTAATTAATGTTTAGTTGCTCAGTTTTCGTGAAAAAGTAAGGTTATATTATTGATATTTGACAGTGACGTTTCGTTTTGACGTTTTAGGTGATGTTACGTTCTAAAATTTAATATCTACACTGTTTGCTTTAAAAATATAGATATCTAATAGATAGATCTATCTAATTGCATGATTATCTATTGTTTTTATTTTATTAAATGATGTCTACTTTACTTTTAATTACTGAAGTTATCGACAACCGAATGATTTTATTAGATATCTAATATAATGTGATCATCGCCACCTACGGACATAGTACTGGAGTAGCTTCGAATGCGTTGTCAGGCTAAAAAGGGAAGGAGTGAGGGGGAAGGGGGGATAGGAAGTAGAGAAAGGATTGTAGAGGAACTACAGGTTTTTAAACTTACAATACAAAAACTACTTTATACCGTTACGTTATGCGAAAGCATGGTTTTACGCGGAACGAGACTGACGTGATCAGTAAACTACAGTTAAGCTCTATCATACAATAAAGTCACAGGATTTAATTATATTTTAAGTAATACATACCTGTAAAATCTAGAAAATCGATTTATATGTATGAATCACAACTAGACAAATTGAGTTATTTTCATTCCACATGATGCTTGTTGGTTGAGATTCAGCTTTAAATTAGATATATTTACAAGTGTCCTGTTTTAATTATTCTGTAAGATTACAGTATCTAATCATTCTGATATGAGATATTCAGCTTGTTCACGTCATTTTCGTTCGTACACAATAGCACACGCAACAATTTTGCAACAAGAATAAATAAAAGCTCTTTTATCATCACTGGATAGCCTTATGTTATGTTGCTTTTAAATGATTTTTTCTATGTCACTATATTATTCACCAATAAGTTATAAATTTGCTTTATCTACAAAATTCAATCCAATTTAATTTTTCTACAAATTTAGTTAGTAAAAAAATTTATAGGATCTACTTTGCTGGACACGAATTAGTACCCACTTGCGAATTACGTTAAGACCTTTTGCTATAGGTATACCTACAGTAGAAGCTCCTTATTCGCGTTTTCGCTACTCGCGGACGGAAAATTTGAGACCCAATACCCGTATTCGCGGCTTAAACTTCGGTATTCGCGGATTCGCGATTCCTTAGAATTAGAATCGCGAACCTATTGTTCCTTTATTAAAACATATATAAACATTATTAAAACATATATAAAACAAAAAAATATTTTAAGTATTTATCTGCCATTGACACGTGTTAAGTTTGTTTAATTATTTATTAATAATTAATAAGGCAAAAAAATAATAAAAATAAAAATGTGATATTTTTAGGTTACACGGTGTTAATAATAAATCTGTCAGTAGGTATATCATCATCAGTAGGTAATGGCAATGGCATGTATTTAACCGGGCAGTTTTAAATTCATTTTTTGGGCAGTAAAATTAATAAAAACGCCAGTTTATGAAGTG
>DVXP01001194.1:0-15858 GCA_018235645.1 Junonia grisea | reverse complement strand
GTTCTAAAAAGGTGGTAACGATGACATAACTAAGCTTATGCCATCTGTGCGCTAACTTTACCTGTTACAATGCTGTTTGGTATATAAATAGGTATAGTATATATTACGCAGTGTCTTTTGTGCTATATGAAATATGATGGCATCTGCAGAAACATATGATAAGCAATCCAATATTAAATGTTAATAATTAAGGGGGTCTCCATATAAAGTGTTTTGGTAGTTTTTATAGAATTAGCAACCACACGAACATGCGGGTCATCTGGAGTTAAGTAAACTATAAACATCTGCCAGACAAGAGTCTAAAGCTGTTTAAAAGTAACATTAAGGTGCAAAAAGGGGTCAGAGAGGAAGAAGAAGGGATAAGATGTTAATTTTATTAAAGCTTGATTGTTATTTGCTATGAAAATATTTTATTAGTATGCATTTCCTTTATTTAATTATTTTTATAACGAATTTAGTGAAATTTAATAATTAAATAAATCCACTGTGTATACAGCCCATAATTATTTTTCTATTTCTAAAATTGTGACCCATAACTGTGTGATGTTTTTTTTACGAGTGAGAATGAAATGACTTCGTGTTGTAAGTGTGAGTTCGGAACAAATGATAGGGGTAATAAGATTAGGTACTGTGTAGTGTCGCGACCTATTTATCAAAGACGAATTAGTAGATGACATTGAGGCGTAAAACATATGGCCTATTAGTTTGCGGTTTACTAAGCTTGACGGTAATGCTATCATTATATCGAAATTAGGTGTTATGTCAATTATATGCATCATCATCAATAGCTCGAGTCGCTTCCGCTTGTTAACATCTGTTCTGAGATCAATTTTGAAATTTAATTTCAGTTATTTCACACATCTCACACTACTTTTGATTCTAGAAAAACATATACTACAAGTATACTAATCTCGAAGACGAAGCAAAGTATAATATATTTTATTAATTCTGGTTATATTTTATTAATGATCACACATTATTACCTACCTACTATGAGGTATTACAGTATTACTGTTAAAATTTCACGAAAATGAAAAACAATACGCAATATATATAAAACTGCGAGTACGTTAAAAAATATAAATGTTGACATAATTAAAAATAAAGATATATGATATATTATAACGGTTGTATAAAATACATATTTTGTACATATTTTGTAGAAATAACCAGCTCATATTTATTAATGATTGATATATTTAAAACTGATATAAAGTAATATTTTCACAATATATTATCTTCGAATATTAAACGAGATTGAAGACATTGATACCTAGGACGCAATCTCAGTTTTCACAATGAATGATTTATTCAAATGGCAATAAAAAACACAAATGTATGTCTCTTTTGGGACATGCGGTGTCCATTACATGGTATCCTACTTGATTTATTAAACCAGAATCAGAATGCGAATTTAACGGAATCTGTTGGTACTATATCATGTATTTTTTTCATTATATTTGTCAAATTTATATACAAGATATTTTAACCAATAATATGTTTAATGTGCATATGGAACTTTTTTTATGTTTTTGCGGTGTCTATGAAGTAGGTATATGATATATTTTGTTTTGATATGAACATTTGTTTTAGAAAAGTTATGCTTATAATTTATACATATCTAATTATGTGTTTACATGTAGGTATTTAATTTTGTTTATTAGATTATTATCTTATAAGATTTTTACTCTAAATCTTATCTAAAACTCATTATAATTATGTTATCTGTAAATATACTTATTCTCTTCACACGCAACAATAATTATATTTTTCGATATTAGTTTACATATTTAAAAGAAACAAATCTAATGAAGAAACGAAACTTGATTCTCAATGTCACGCATGTACAATATATTTTTAATCTATGCCAAAAATAAATAAATAAAGTACAGTCCAAACAGCATTCGATGCAAGTAACACGTAAAACTCTGTGAGGTCTAATAATGTGGGTGGCGAGGCTTTAGGGCGCCCTACGAGCATGCGATAGGAGACTCCAGGCAGCGCCTTATTAAGGCATGCAGATTATCCTTAAAGATTCGCATTTAATGCTATGCTCGTATCATATCGAATGCATTGTATGGGTCGGCTATAAATTAGATTAATTATATCTATCCCTTTGTCTTCTGAAAGGATTATTAAATTGCAATTAATTTACGGTTCTGATATCGGTGTCTTGTTAGTATTAGCTTTTTAATGGTTTAAAGGTAAATAAATATAGTAATAAAATAATAAATATTTCTTATTTGAGTATTTTAAAAGTTGATTGTGTTAACTTAAATAAATAATGGTTAATATTCCACCTAAATTTACTCTTAGTATTCTATCAAAATGAGCCTTTGTATAAATATTGGTCAACTTTAAGCCATCCAATTTCATTTCATACCTTGTCTGAATTTCACGTGACATTAAACTTTGCTATAACTGTATTTTATACATAGTAATTCTTATACCATCTTCTGACCTAACATAATTGTAAGAGCAACAAAGAGGTACAGGTTAAACGTAGAAGCTAGGTACATGTCTCTGACATACCTTACATTACACGACGCGTGTAAGGTCTGTCAGACGAGTATAAAGTGAAAACAATGGCTTGCGATATCTGACTTGAGTTCAGTATGAAACGCGCTTAAACGGTACACTTGAAAATGTCAACCGTTGCTTTGTATATCCTCTTTGCTTGTCTTTGTGAACGAAACCGTTTCAATGGTAAATGACAAAGAGACGGTTTTAAATGTTTCAGATCTATAAACTAGCATTATGTATGAATGTAGATTGTAAGTACATGGTTTACTGTGGTAGAATCTTAAGCTGTTTCCCACTGACTATAGTTCGGACTGGAACGACTGGGATACTGTCTATCAAAACACTCGCAAGAAATCAGCATTAAGTAGCTAGTACAGATTTGAAGTTAGAGAACCAGAAAAAAACTAAAGTAAAAACTGAAGTGGCTTCTCTGATTGTGTAGATCGCTTAGATTCCAAGTCAGATGACCCGCCTGTTCACTTTTTCGAATGGTTTAAAATGAATTAAAATATATTCTGAAAATAATGGGTAAGTATTGTTCTGTACAAAAATTATAAAGCCAAAAAATATAATCAGATAAACTAATAACTCATATCATTAGCATTTTAAATACGTAACTTTAATACGATGCAAAATATTCCCAAGTATACTTTTCGCATTAAAAAAGGTAGCATTAAATATTTTTTCGCTCCAGATAAACTTTAGCCAACGTATAATCCGACTTAAGTTTCCAATCCGACCTGCGGCATTAAATGTTAGTGAGATAATGGCCAGCGTAACACGCCCGTGGCTATATTAACTTGCTCATAGTTTATAAAGGTTTCCTAAACTATTTTATTACGCGCATATTACAGGGACATTTATGTACGATCTCAAGTTTCCCTTTTGCAATAAATAATTGCGAACTTGGTTTTACTATGGCGTATCACGCTACACTTAAAAACTTTGTTATAAACTAGATAGCTATCGGACTCGTAAAAATTTATCATTCGATAATATGAGTAGACGGGGAGTAGTTTTTATTGTAAAACTATTCGGTTCTTTATGTGAGTAATATTTTAAATGCAAAAGGTTGTGATAATGTTTATGTTGATTTCGTAAGCTAATGAACGGATTTTAATAAACTTAACAATATTAGAGTAGACGATAAAAGTAAAATATCGAAAAGTTTAAAGTCAGGCACAGACAAAAAGATTGTTAGTCAACTATAATTCATATATACAAATGGTTAAATATAAAGTTAGCGGTATCAATTATCAAGGTCACGCAAAGGCCGTAAAGATACAACAAAAATGTCAGCACGTTCCAGGAATGAAGCCAATTCAACGCACCTACTTTCCGACTAAAATCGTGACCAAGATTTCGACAACATTAAACTAGAGTGATTAAAAAGAAATTCGCGGTCGCACCCACGACCTCAGCCGTGACTCCTACAACTCAAAGAAAAGACACTTTATTAATAGACGCAAGCACTCGATGTCTGCTCCACGCCGAGCATCTTAGACCCTCCTCCTCAAAGACCTCTTCAGTAACAAAGCATGTTTATTGTCTCAAAACAAAGACGCCGGTTCAAGGCTTAGTGACAGCGTGTAGTCGGTGATACAGCGACTTGCCAATTATCAAGCTAACGTTGTTTAAGCACGCTAACGTTCGAGTCAATTTCGTGCCTCGAGAACTCCGGCTTCCCCATGTTTATGAGAGCGAAGCGGTCGTTTATCTATGCAATGTACTGCTTCCTCCATTGCACGTTTTGTTTGATCATATTTATCGTGCTTCGCTCCGGGTCCCATTACTTAAGGAGCTTTATTCGTAGCATCTCATTAGGGACGTATCCAGAGCACTATGTTCATAGTATCTGCCCTGCATCGTAAGTAACTGATAACGTTTTGTAACACCAGCGTATTGAATAGGATTCTATGATATCTTTAATCTCGTTATAAATCTGTCGATAAGCTGTGATAGCCGCTTTATAGTTCGACGTCGGTTTATTTTTTTAATTAAAAAGTAATAAAATAACACGTTTCCATTTGAGTGGCTATTTATGTATGTTTTATCTGAATAACGTCTACTTAGTATTGGGGCTGAAACCTTTGAACGAAATAAAAGGAACAAAATGAGAGGTTTTTCGATAAGATACGAGTACAGTTGCTACGCTTAATTAATTACAGAAATACCAGAGACAAAATACGAATCAAGATGAATGTATCGTAATTTTGGTTGACGTACCTCGTCAATTAAATCTATAGGTATACATAAATAAAAGAGAATTACTATGACGTATGAAGTGATTCGTAACTGTATCTCTGGAATTGTCTCCACAGTTAATATTTCTTCTAAAATCTAGAGATGAACTAATACCGGCTTTATGAAATTTCATCCCTAATCCCTTGCATCCTGCAAAGGTATAAATGCTTTTGTATGCAAAATATACGCGAGTGAAGTCACGGTAACTAGTAAGTATAAATTTTTTTAAGTATAAAAACACAAACAAAACAAAACGCATAATCTGATTTAAATAAATCGGGTTTTCTCAAAGAGTCCCAAAATTGTTGGTCTCTTCGAATTTACGTGATCACAAATTGGACTTTTTAATGTCTTTATAAGTGCTGTCTGACATGAAGTTAATGAAACGGCATGTTTTATTGATCTACCTGCGAGGTGACACGAATTCAGTCGCCTCTAACCCAGTATTATGTTTTTCTTCAAATTGTTTTCTATCTCTGTCTCTCATTTGAACTTTTACCATAATAAGAGAGATAGCAATAGTCCAAAGCTGAGCATTAGAATAGAACATTTCATTTGAAAGACGAGACCCGTCATTTGATAAGCCGATGATTTATTTTTTTGCTTGAGCCATTAGGATACGAAGAATTTCTGGACGTAGCTTATATTGTGTTCTTTTAACGTAGTTATTTGTTTTGATTAGAGGCGAACAAATTGGTTACATATTGCATTTCGTTTTTACTGAAGATATATATTATGCGAAAGTAATTTTTACTAATGTGCAATTTTGTTTTGTATGAACGTAATTTTTTTATAAAAATATATATTAGGTGTTATTATCTCGAAATCAAGAAAATATGTTCCATAAAAATTAATTGAACTGTCCCATATTTCAGTACTTCGGGTTTAAAAAAATATTATCGCAAAAGTAATAAAATCAGTTACTATTATTAAAACAACGATGATAATTTTTTTTTTTTTTTTTTATATACTTCGATAAATGCAAATAAAATAAATTACATATATTTTTTTTATTTTCTTATGATATACTTCAAAGAGCAAAAAAAAAACACACACACACACACACAGACAAGCAGACCTGCAGGAAGAAATTTATATTAGCATAATTGAACGAATTTGGCCAAGTTATGAATACCAATTTTCTAGTTTGCATTTGCATTCCTTAATGCATATTACTCATTGAAAATTACGAAAACGGTTATCCGAGGGGCCCTTTACTCAGGACGACCTACCATCTGTTCTTTAAGCAGTTTTAGTCAATTGCATCAAATTATAGTAATAGCATGCATGTCATTATTATAGACATTATATTTTAAATTAAAAAGTAATTACGCAGTTACATTTAATTTTGGATATTTGTGACACTGATCAACGAAATAAATAGAATTTGTTCATATATAAATATCACGAAATGTTTACATGTATTGTCTTACTTTAATAGTACCCGAAAAGTGAACATACAGTCCTATTATTACACAATAGACAACACATTAATGAACAGTGCTCTCTTCGCTATCCGCTACGGGAAGCTAGCAAATTTAAAATATACTTAAAAATAATTGTCAATTCATCTTCTACACTATAGCTTATAGATTATAACAATATTTTTATAATGTAACAAAATTTATTTCGGATCAACAAGCTGTCGTCGCCCGCATTCTAGACAATTGATGCAATCATCGCCAATGAGATTTTGGGGGGTGGGTGAAACGGGATAATTGCATCGCCGCAACCGAATTATAGTAATAGTTGGCATTCAATGATAATTTTATTTTGAACCTGCGGGTAAAGGCCTCGCCGATAAATAAATAACATTCATTACAATCAGGGGATTGACACTGAATATGAATATAACTTTTAATTTGTTGTTGGCTTGTGTGAGTGAGAGTAATATAGAAATAAAAAATATTAACGTTTTAAATATTGTCTATATTATTATAAAAATAGTTATTTTACACCCCAGTGACATTAAAACTATTGCAAACTGGCTCGATTGATTATTTCGAAAAAGTATTTCTTACACTCAGGCAACAATCCGCGAAAATCCTTGTATGAGCTTTGATAAAATATACAGGTATAAACCTACGGTATGTATATGCCTAAATCAAATACGAAGTTTGTATTTTAGAGGCAGATAACAATAATAAACAATTTTAATGTTAAAAGTAGAGATTAAAAAAATCCAATTTAAAAGTCTCGTCAAAAATCAAAATCATTTCATAATAACCATACAGTGAACTCAATACATATTTCTATATCAATCTAAAACTACCGAAACGTGGAATAAGTATATAGGTCATATTTTTATCAGTAATTGCTACGTTTTCTGAATCGACCCTAAAGAACTCGAGTGCTGTGGTTACCGTTGCAATATTGTTTAAGGGCTGTTGGGGATGATTACGATGAAAAAAAACTGAAAACATTTTTTAAATATTTTATGGTTTTTGTAATTATTGTAGAGCTTTGCAGTTTTACTAGTGAAATAAATACATAGTTAGATTAATAGCAGGAATGAAGCGAAATACTGAATTTAACTAGCTACCACTCGTGGAGTATTTACTACAGAAAAATAATATTACAAAGGTTGTAGTTGGCATCATTACTTAATAAATAATCAATCAACCGTGATTATCTAATAATCACTCACCGATTAAAGGCGTTTGCATTTTCTGTGTTAACATAATAACTTGCTCAACCGATTAAATGAATATGAATGAAATTTTGACCATGACTAACTAAATCATGATTTCCTTTTACAACATAATCCAAAATGGTAATTACTAATTGTATATAATTGTATACTTGCACTTATTTTCTTTCATTAACTATTATGGTCAAGTAAGTAAATAAAGCTAAGTATTATACTTACTGTACTGAATGCCCCTGAAAAACACAAGTGGGTATGAGAGCAGCCTGCTTCGAATATTGTTTGAGGGTCGTTGTGAATAACATTGAAATGTACAGCCTCAATTATAAATGAATATGCATTTCATACAGTTTTATTAATTTTCTGAATCATGATTGAGTTAATAAATAAATACCTAATACCTAACGATCTTGACTGGGATAGTTATATATGTTAATTTTTGTGTTAAGGATACAGGATAATATAAATTTCTAAAACATATATACTACTTATACGAGTAAATATTTGTCATACGTAGTGGTATTGGGACTATTTTGAATAAGAGATTTGGTGGGTGCTCAGTTAAGTGTCATTGATGTCGAGATGGAAGATTTGGCGATATAGGCCGATATACTATATCATCGCGAGAATTGCAAACAAAGAGATCTACAATGAACATTTATTGCATTATTATTACTTTCTGAACTTCTTTACAGTAATTTCTACTGTAAAGGATGATATAAGATGCTACTGGTAGATATTACGGCCAGTTGTGATAGTCATTACACGAACGAGTCGTCAAAATAATCAAT
The DNA here is from genome assembly GCA_018235645.1 of Junonia grisea. Taxonomy (NCBI): domain Eukaryota; kingdom Metazoa; phylum Arthropoda; class Insecta; order Lepidoptera; family Nymphalidae; genus Junonia; species Junonia grisea. The sequence goes on along the minus strand of DVXP01001194.1, from coordinate 7,653 downwards.
TCAAGTAAACATATTTCTTAATCATAGATTTCATACATCTTATTCTAAACTAACTTTTAAAAAAGAAAATATTATTACATTTTTATATTCATGGGGTCACAAAAATGTAATAGAGTGTTTTTATTTTAAGTCTAATTTAAAAATAAAACTGAATTAGGGTTTTTTATCGATGTAGCCCTCCAAAGTGTAAACAGTTTAATGTGTTATAAATCAGTAACACATTGTCCGGAGATAAACAAATTCTTATCTAGCGACATTGTACTTATAAATCAAGAAGCTGTGAGGAGGGTTTACTTTATTTAGATTAGATAAAAATACTAACACTTGCTCGAATATCTCATATTTAGAAAAAATATAAGAATCATAATAAAGATAGTACAAAACTGTTAAAGCGTGGTAAATTTTAAGTCCTTTATGTCTGAATTAAAGAAAGACTATGTTTTTGAACTTAATGTCAAATTCAGAAGTCTTAGTAATTAAAAGTGGTATAGGTACAGCCTTCCCTTACAATGTTGAAGGTACACTGATATATTATGTAGTCGCTAAGAATAAATTACAGCTCTCACTCGGAGAATATTCGAGATTGTTAGCTGAAGACGTTTGAGGGGGCACGGCACGGCACATTTGTTTGTTGCTAGCCCCAAAATGAAGATACGTTATTGTCTCCTAAGATTTATGTACAAACACGCCGTAATCTTGTTTCCCGTAGGCGGAGACGCATTTGTTCAAAACGTAAAACCGAGCATCGTGCGCCCTTGTTGTATATTTTCGGTTAAAACATCCTTGATAAACCCGGGTCGGGCCATATTCCTCGATAAGGGAAAATATGTTAATTCACCCGCTCCGAGAGAGCCGATATGACCTACTAAGTGATTGGGTTCCTGATGCGTTGGCGTGTTTCGAATTTGAACTCGTCCAGCCGCCTAAATATTACCAATGTTTACAAATTGCCGGATGGAGAGGAAACAAATATTTACACAAATCCCCCCGATTGAAATATTCACAATTTCGTGCAAATAAAATACTCCCATCGACAAATGAGGTTCGATATGCAGAGAGGGATTATGGAGAAGAAAATATTCCTTACTCACTTAAAGGTTCCTTTCGTAATTAAGGCTCAAGGTGTTCGGAATTGAAACGGTAGCCGTAAAAAGTATAAAAAGTGGGTCAAATTGTTCCTGAAATATATCCACTTAGGGATGCAAAATATAGCCGAAATGAACGCCTTTCCTCACAATATGGCGCCACTAAAATTTCCATCTTTTATGAAATATTACGGATTACGGAGACGGCTATTTCGTGGAATCTAATTTTAATTAAAAAAATAAGCAAACGACAATTAATTTCCTCTGAGCAAATTATACTTTTGAAGATCCGGAAACGTTCTTGGATAAATATTATTTTTTATTAGCAACAATTTTTCGTAATTAAATTTTCTTTTCGTATCAAACGTTCACTTATTATTTTCGTGTCTTTTAATTGGAACAGAAATTAATTCCATCGCTAATTATTTATCGATATTTAATTCAGAACATAGTAAGTGCTCCGAATTGCTCACCTCGATTCGAACAAGTCAATTTAGAATTTAATTGATTTAAAACATCTCAATTTCTGAACACCCTTAGGCTTGATACTTTATAGGTCGGGGTACCGGTTTAAAATAATTAGAATGAGAATTTATTGGTGTCATAGACTTTGATTTAAGGGAGCAGTGCGTATCCTATCGGCCTTATTTACAATATAAACTGAACCATTTTAAATTATGTGATGGTTTTCTATTAATATTTAAATATGAGACGTTATAAATATTGAAAGTAGATTTATAGCAAAAAAGGATTCAATAAATCACTTAGGCTTATAGTTTATGTAGAAAAAATAGTTAATTAAAATGAATGCGAAATTTCAAGCGTTGCACAATATTGATCTTCATTGGATTTCTATACAAATTATTTTTATCTATCAGGCTTTATTCAAATTAGTACATATATACTGCATAAGTTTTAATGTTAACCATTATAATTTGGGAATACTATACCAACAAAATCGTTTAACAATTATTTGTAAGCCACAAGGATAATTGTCGTGTCCTAAGTGTTTTCAAACAAGGGCACCGAATAGGGCTTTTACGTAATAGGTACAATTCTGAAATCAATTATTCATCCAACACAGATATAAAGGCCATTATGGTTCTGAAATCCTAAACACGAGGCATAGATTTTCAAGTAGTTACTCAGTGGACTAATTGACACTTGCCAAGAAAATACGTTAATATTTAAACGAATCAATAGTACCTGGACGAGGTGAGGTGATGAGGGTATTAAATTATTAATCATTTATCTTGTGACATCCTTACCTCCAAAGTGGGACTATTTTGATTACATTGTTAATAACAGTTATTATACTAAGTTGGTTATAATTCATTAAAAATCGAAGATTATTAACTTGTTTTTATAGCTCTTAAGATTGTCTTTTAAAGACAAAGATCAAAGCTTCATGCTGCTCCACTTCAGATTGGAAGATCAACAGACGCTAGGACATTTCTTTAGACACTCGGAACTACTGACTATTAAATTATTTGCAGCCTTCAAAAATCTTTATAAAGAATTCTTATAATATTACTGAATATATACGGAGGTATACAAAATATATACTGAGGGTACCGTATTCGTGATAAGCATTGATTCAAATAACCCATGTGATGACTCTAGCTCATCAAGACAAGCGAGAATGGCATCTCATTTGACAAATGAACATCCACTAGCACATTTAACTTTAGCATTCCGTTAGCACGCACAGCACGTGACTTTTATACCGTTTGATTGGTTCCTTGACTCGATCGCGATATGTATCGATTACTAGCTGTCAATAGTGGTTTTCCACGTGTTTATGGTTATTTTTCTGCTCGTAAAAATCAAAGTAAGATATCTTAAAAATTATATAACCTTTTTGAAAAATTAGGTCATCTAAAGCTCAAATAAAAACGCGTGAAAAATCCTAAGATTATCGTGTTTAAAAACAAACCAAGTCACAAGTGTATAACAATATATAAATACCTATACATCCCTATGTTAAACGGAAAGATTTTAATTATATTAATGTAATAAATATAAGATGTCTCGAAACATTAATTACATAACTAAATTGCGCTTCATTCATGCATTCAAACAGAACTACTGGATCAGATCGAAATCTTTCAAAATGACAAATGTCGCGAGGGTCTTATTTATCGTCTTCATTCCGGGTAAAATTAACTCGATTGGAATAACGAGAGATGATATTAATCACTGCCCTTTCTAACAAATTATCGTCTAATGTTTTGCTAACCGGGAATGTTGTTTGATGTCGCAATTGCTTGGTTATTTTTACCTTCGTTAAGTGGGATTTATTCTTGATTACCACTTTATTTACAAGCTGTTTACCCATTAACAGTTTTATTACTTTGAAAATAGAAATAGTTTTACGGACTATATATTTAGAAATGGACAGGTGGATTAAGATAAATGGAAAAATAGAAGTGCTAATAGTATTATAAAAATTGGTATAACTAATCTAGCTTAGGATATTCTCTAGATCAAAAATTAAAATTATTGCTTTAAAAAATGCAGCAAAATTGTCGGTCTTGTTACAATGTATATTTGTATCTCTTTTCAGGTTACATCTTCTAAAATACACCCAAACTTTCGTTGACTACATTTTTACTGGGAATAAGTTGCATGATAAGAAATTCACAGAAATAGCTAATCAAGTCATCTTGAATATTTCTGCGTTTTGAAGGGAAATCTTCTAAAACAATTACTCCTTGTTAACGTGAACCATGTAACTTTATAACATCGTAACTTAATTCTTTACAAATAAATATTCCACCATAAATAATAATCCTTCAACCACGCTAGGACGCATTATATTATGTTTCACTCGAATTTATAAAGAGTTGATCGTAATAAATATGAAAGTTATAGCATGTAGGAGCCAACCCTTCGTTTAAGGTTCGCCACAAGCAGATTACAGTCATTAGTCATTCCTACCGTCTAGATCGCCCTGGGGTAGAAATGTAGGGTTTTTTCTTACCTGTTTATTTATGTTCGTCTCTAATTGTGTTTTTATGAGACGTGTTTATTACGATTTTTTTGCCCTGTGAATGCGTTCTGTTTTGGTGCGGTAAATAAGTGTATAGAGCTTGTTTGTTGGTGTTGTGGTTTTTAATTTGGCTTGAAGGGTAAAAATAAGTTATTTTTTTACCTCTATAGCGAAATTTAATATTAAACCTAAAAATATAAGCTGAAAATCATAATTATTCCATGAAGTTAATGTTTATAGGTCGTACAGGTCGATAACTTTTAATATTATCAGAAATACATTAAGATATGATTTTACTTTGAAAATACTCAAAAATGGAATATCGTTTTAAAGTAAATTCGCTTGATAAGTACCAAAAGATTCTATCCTTATCAATCTATGATAAAAACCACCTATACATTTGCAACGGTAGGTACTCACAATAAAAAACCGAAAATTTTACCCATATCGCTTTTATGCAGTATACCGACCTAAAAAGATTTTTATTTATACACCACCCATGTCCTACTTTTATATTGGCTAAGGCGTATAAATAAGTATTCGAGTTTTACCCTTTTACCCTTTGATTGTTTGCGATACGTTGTTCTGAAAACTTGCGGAGGAGGAAATTTTCCGCAAATTCGCCCACTTTCGTTACATTTTTTTCTTGTAAGTTTTTTATTACGTTGGAGTGTTATGTAATGTATGTGAGTGATTGATTTTTTGCAACTAGCCATTGACAGCGACTTTGCGTAATAGGAACGTTTTATACGCGCTTTATGTCAACACGGTAAAATATTTCTCTGTAATATGTTTGATCTCTACTGTAATGTGGCGATTAATATAAAAATAATTTGGAAAAAAATAAAGGTGCATTTTTTCATACTTATAGCTGTTATATTATGATTATTATTATTGTAAAAAAAAAACGCATTTAATTCCAAACCATCTAACGATTCCTAACAACTATTTTCTAAAATCATCGTTGCATATAATCCGCAAAACATTTTGAGTCATATTGTTTAAGACATTCCTTAAAGAATTTCCGTACGCGTTCTACTCAAAATATTTTCAATACGAATTAAAGCCTTTGCCATTTGACAATGCTGTCCATTTGTGTGGCATTAGACTAAACAATAGTATGAGAAACGAGAATTTACGATGTTTATTCTGTACAAAGGAACGCACAAAAGAATGTCATTTACGGGCTCTTTATTCGGCAAAGACCTATAAACAATTGGCAACTTTGACAAGCATTTCGAAGTGACAAAAAGGATTAGGTTCATGTAAAGTACGCGTCAAATTATAAGTGTCATTCGATTTTAGACTTTATGACCATTGTAATAAGGAGACAAGTAATTGCTTTGGAAGAATATAAAACGTTGTAAAAGTATACGAATGTTTTTTTAGGTGTAGCATTCAAGTTTGCAATAGTTCTAGTATCGAACCTTGTTTTAGGGTTCGTTAAGTTTAAAAATAATGTGTGTCAACGGTTTTTGTTTTTAATTTATTTATGAATATGATTGTTACATCATAGAAATCTTAACAATTAAAAGAAAATATCCGCAACTTGCTATTGAAGAAAATTGAGATATCATGTAGTGATAAAATATTCACTTACAAATTCCATATAGCTTTTACATGTAAACTAATTACCTGCTAATGTTTTAATCGATGAAATAAAAGTAGCTTAATTAAGCAGTGACAAAAAATGTGCGAGAGAGCTCGCTCTCTATTTTTGAGATTTACAATATTAGATTAATTGATAGTAATAGTATACAGAATTGAATTGATTTAAAAATATATGTACAGAACCCTTCCAAGTTAACTCCTTATCGCAACCGATAATCAGAAAGGATTTCGCGCATTGTTGACTTGTGTAAACATTTCATTCAGTCTCTTCAATAATGTATTTTGTGTAATAACTTACATTTGACGTTCTGTAATCTGTTGAAATAACATTTTATTATCAAGTCGATAATACGTTGAGGATTTTTCTTTTCGTACTGCTTCAAAGTTGAAATAAAAATAAGTATTATAGTTTTTGGCAATGTAGGTGGTATACTGTTATTTTACCATATATTTATTTAAATTTATTCGGACGTCTAAAATTTAGTCAAACTATATAGATTTGTAAGATTTCAATACATTATCATACATATTCGTAGTGTATTTTAAGCTTACTTTAGGAGGCATTATTTGAGCCGAGATGGCCTAGTGGTAAGAACACGTTGATCTAGACCGAAGGTCGCGGGTTCAAACCCTGGCTAGCACCACTGATTTTACAAGTGCTAAATTTGTATTTAAATCCATCTCGAGCTCGGCGGTGAAGGAAAACATCGTGAAGAAACCTGCATGTAATAATTCCGACACATGTATATCCATCAATCCGTAGTGGAGCAGCTTGGTGGATTAAGCTCCATAGCCTTCTCCCTAATAGGAGAAGAGGCCTGTGCCCAGCAGTGGGATATGAACAGGCTATGTTACGTTTACGTTTATACAATTGTATATTTAAAACAGCTACAAAAAATAACAAAACCGACAGTGGCATTTCATCTTCATCTTACATCAAAAATTAATGTAAAAATATATCAAAAGATTCCTTTTCAGAAGCTCAAAGTTTTCATTTCAACGTTTTTATCTTTAAAAATAATATAAATGGAAAAATATCATGTAAATTGTAGCATTTCCCTTTCAGAACTAAATTCTTTAAAAGATCTTTGACTAAGAAAGTTCTTTTTCATAAAATTCTGTTTTTATTATATCCTAATTAATATGTTAATTAAAACTAACTCTCTACTTTTTTATCTACATGTATAAAGTTAGAAGAGAATCACACTATTAGTACAAACAGAGATCTTTTAATTTCTTTGAAGTCTTATGAAATTTACACAAGTGTAAATTTGAAAAATTTATTAAACCCCCGACCATACCGACTGTATTCAATACGACATGAGGACCTTAAATTCTTGGAAGATATTTTTTTATAAATTATATCTAATAATACACACAGAGAGACAGACACACACACACACATTCGCGCACGAGATTTTTCTAATTACTCTCAATAAGCCCTTTCCTTTGATACCCATATTGTAGAAATACTTCAAAATAACTATTCCGCCATTTGGGACAGTCCACCATATTGGATTTAGAATGAGGTCTCATTATTTTTCGAGTTCTTTTCCACAAGCCCTCACATTTGATATCAATATTGTAAAAATGCATCAATATTAATGCGGCTAGCTTGGATGGTCCGCCATCTTAAATTTTGAATGACGTCATATTACTTTTCGAGTAGCACTCAATAAGCCCTTTCATTTGATACCCATATTGTAGAAATGCAATAAAAATAACTATTCTGCTAGCTTGAATGGTCCGCCATCTTGGATTTAGATTGACATCATATTACTTTTCAAGTTATTCTTAACCAGCCCTATCATTTGATACCCGTGTTGTAGAAATGCAATACAAATGACTATTCTTCTAGGTTGGATAGTCCGCCATATTGAATTTAGAGTGACGTCACGCATTTTATCGTATATTGTCATCCAAACTAAATATGTATGCAAAATTTCAGCTCAATCGGTTGAAGAT
>DVXP01001193.1:0-15859 GCA_018235645.1 Junonia grisea | reverse complement strand
AAAACGGGGGAAATTATTCTTATTTTTTTGATTTATATTATAAACCTGAACAAACGCGAGCGAAGCCGCGGGTAACAACAGCTAGTGCTTTAATATTTTACAGTTTCAATGGGATCCTGTTTTTAGCTCATAAATTTTTATAAAAGCTTTTAACTCCCTGGAATAAATCTAGTTGGTTACTGTCGCCAACATACATTTGCAATATCAGAGGCTTTGAAAAGAAGTATATACCCTGGACATTTAACTTTCTGTAAGAGGTGCAGACTAATTTTGGTCACGGGTTGCTAAGTTAAAGAACAATCAAGAAAATATGTTTATATGTATGTACAAGTCAACTAGAGTCTGACCCACGAAGTCTGAAGACTGAGACGTTCGCTCGCCAGACAGCCGTCTACTGCATTATAATTATCCAGGCGTCGCTATGTAATATACGCGTTTGCGTTGAACTGATTATAATAATTTTATTGTATAGGTATACAATATGTTATCGTATAAGTATGATCTTATTTTTCTTATAAAATATCAAATTATAATAATATTCTATCGATATCGATCAATTCAATTTATAATAGTTTAATACAACACTATTTATAATTGTCAGATTCTGACAGATGTCTTGATTATTGCATTAAAAAAAAACATTCTCACATGTTTTAAATAATAAGATCACGAATTACACTTGCCAAGCAGGTGAAATGTTTACGTCGGTGCTAAGAAAATTTTTTTAATTGGCACCGACTTCAATATGTAGTAGAAGGATGAGTTATTTATGACTTTTTAGTTCACTTTTGAAGTCGGTTTAGTTTTTTGTAAAAAGTTATTTATTTCACACTTTTTCGTTGCAACTGATAATTAATAGAAATCCATAACGGAATTCACACGTCTGTGCTGATTATCCATAAAGAATTCCATTATGTGGCTTCCAACACCAAAGATAAGTCAATTCCCGTTCAGCACGTTGTGTCTGCAACTTATATTATGATTTACCTAAGTTACAATGTCCTATTGTAAACTGCACATGACCAATAAGAAATTATTGTTTTTCTCGAGGCAGGGCAATCGTTGATGAGTTCCCCTGGTGTCATCAGCAAGACTTCATCATATGCATGTTAATTAACATCAATTGCTTAGCGAATATCTTAAAGAAATAGAACCAAAACTGTAAAATAGTTACTTATTAATAAGTTCTGATGACCATTATTGGTCTTCATGATCAGTTCCACTTCATCAAATGTTAAAATTTGATGAGCAAATTACTAAGGTATTTTAAAAAAAATCGAAATCACTATAGTTGTGCCCACAAAATTTGAGGAATTCCCTCGATTTGTTTGGGATCCCATCATCAGATCCTGATCTCCTGACAATGGGACCACCTGTGAAACATACCCTTTCTAACAAAAAAAAGAATTGTCAAAATCGGCCCAGCCTTCTTCGAGTAATTCGATAACATACATAAAAAAAGTCCCTGACGAATTGATAACCTCGTCCTTTTTTTGAAGTCGGTTAAAAAAGTCAAAGAGAAATTTTATTCAGAAAACAACTGAAAAAGTGATGTCTCGGTTGAACAAACTAAAACTAAACCGAACCCGAACAGAACGTGCACGTGGAGCCTGAAGAATTCCATTAGATGGCTTCCAACTCTTAATACAGGTCAATTCTCGTTCAAGACGTTGTCGACTGCAACTTACATTACGCTTTACCTAAATTATAATGGCATATTGTCCACTGCTCATGACCAATTAAAAAGTATCGTTTTTTTCCCGATGCAGGGCTTTTAATCGTTGAGGAGTTCTCCTGGTACTCCATCATCAGCTAGACCTCATCATATGCATGTTGACTAACATCAATTGCTTAGCGACTATCTTAAATAAAAACCCGTATAAAATAGTTACTTTTTATTAAGTTCTGATGATCATATGTGGCCTTCATCATCAGTTTCACTTCATCGAATCTTACTTTTCGTAAGCAAATAATCAAGGTACTTTGAAAAAAATCAAAATCACTATAGGTGTGCCTATAAAATTTGAGGAATTCCCTCGATTTCTCCAGGATCCCATCATCAGACTCTGGACTGGTGAAAATGGGACTACCTCAAAAGTGAACTCTATCCAACAAAAAAAAAAATAGAAATCCGTCTATAATTGACGAAAATATCGGTGAACATACATAAAAAAATATTATACATACAGACGAATTGAGAACCTCCACCTTTTTTGAAGTCGGTTAAAAAACAGAGGATCAGTTTGGGAGTCCAAACTAAAAAATGTATTTCATTTATTTTATTGGACAATAATTTATTTTAACGCCACAATTGTTATTTAATTTCTCGGTATTCTTTACTTTTTATTATATATTTTTACAGTTTATATTGTAGCGTTTGTAGATAATTAATCTATTGTTAAAAGGTAATAAAAATCTCCTTTACACATATTATAACAGAATTAAATTATTATTGAACTCAAAGTTGAGAAAATGTAAACTAAATGTTTTAGTAGTAGCTCGTAGCATTTGCATTGTTAATAATTTCACATTTAATTAGTTTCGTATGAATGATGTTTAATTATTATTTAGTATTCAAAATTGAATTAAGTTTGGAATGAATCCTATTTATATAAAACATGAACTCAGAATGAGAGTCAAGTTCTATTCTATAGGTATGCCTTGGTTGTTGACTACTATAGATATGAATATGTAGCTAAATGGGAGCAAAGTCGGATGGTTAGCTCCAAAATAAATTTATAACAACAAAATAAATAGATATATAAGAACTTATACGTAATTTCCTCTCCTAACTTGTGATAATGTGTGAGGTCTCTATACTGGTAATGTTTCACTCATGTTCACGACACATTTGCGATACCTACAATTATAAATATACGTTAAAGTCACATAAAGTCCATCTGTCACCAACTTTCATTGCCTATTCTTAAATTAGAGATAAATTATATAAGGAAATGATCGTAATAGAATCAAATAATTGAAAAATTATAATAATAAACAATAAATTACGAAAATATTTTATGATTATTTCCTATGTATTTACCTAATTACCTACCTATGTATTTAGTTATGAGGGAGTCGGAAGTGGCTCAGAATGGTCCGTGTAGTCCACAGTGCCAGTTAACAGCTTGAACTTGGCTTCTACCACCACTGTGTCCATATTCGATTAAATTTTAAAATAGCTTTTATGGTTTTAAGCCCAGATAATCCTCTTTCTGTTTATTCATTTAAGAATAAACATGTTTTTCCATAATTGAATAAATAACAATGCAAACTGTATATTTTAAATAAAGCACGTTTCAAATAAATATCTTCATATGTGTTTATACAAAAAACTTCCTATTATTTTTGATTACACTTTCACTGCGGCAAAAAAAAACAGTTACTTTCAGGTGGAGCGTTGGTGGTCGAAAAAGGCTCGCTCTTGACTTTTCTCAAACTACGGGGCAGGCTTATTCGGCCCGACAACTCTAATGCTACGTTTACACGCTGGGCGAGCCTACACGAGCCTTCACCATCGCCAGCGTGTAAATAGGCAGTTTGTGATGGCTGGCGTGAGCTTGGAAGAGCTTGTCACCGACCCGAGTCAGTGTCGGTTTTTGAACATAGATCAAAGGAAACTTGCGGCTCGCGCTGGCGACGCAATTTACACGTTGGCCCTTGTTTACTATTGCGCACGAGTTCGTGCCGTACATACGTGTTTTACGCTTCGCTGTATACGTTCTCGTATCGATTATGACTTGGACAAATGATGAAACTATGGCTTTGTGAAGTATGTAACTTGTTAAAAATTGTAACTTATTAAAAGTAGTAAAATAAATTCTTTAATTTTATTGTGTATACATTTAAAATGTTGAGTTGTATGGAAGCGCCGGACCGACTACGACGTCCACGTCTGCCATGATTGCCTGCTTGGAACATACTGACGCTGTCACAAGCGTGTAAATGACACGCAAGCGTTTGTAAAGGCTTGGAGTTTGTGGGCGCTCGCCAAGCCGCGGCCAGCGTGTAAATGTATGCATAAGAGGTACTTAAGCTCTTAATTATCGGAGCCAAGCTTAGAGTCGTGTAATTACAACCGTATAATTTCGGTCATGCATTTATAGATTTATGACGTTTATCTGAATGATATTTTTACCTATGGCTTACCCAACATTTTGTTTCAAACCTGGGCTCACACAAATGCTTTCGACACTGACTGTCTTTTAAAGTGCGTTAACTACAACGTTAGTGCTATGTAAGTTATAACAAGAGTTTCGCAAGCGTTTACATCGTGAAGGATACAGCGAGAAAATGAACAGAAAAAGTCTTACAAACTTAGTTACTTACGCAGTTCATAAATTGTCTGTCACTGTCACTTATGCAAAAATGTAGTTATTCAGGAGAAGCATTTAAAACTTTGACACCTCACAAAGCAATGACGTTAGGAGATACGGGGGAGATGAGTTACCTATACTAAAACATCAACTTTTTACTTTATTTTAAGATAAATTTTATCTATAAATATTATTAAAAATATACTTAAAATTATTTAAAACTTCAACCCCCCTAAGAAGTAACGTTGTGGATTTAAAGAAAAATTAAAACTGTAGTTATGTCACACTGAGTTAAAAAGAAAACAAGAAGAAATAGTTAAATAAGTTTTATTTTATCGCACCAAGTAAAAGGGTGCTCTGGGATAATTATTACATATTTAACTCATTTTTGAATTTTTTGCAAAAGCGACAGTGTCGCACCAGGGGTGCAATATAGGTTTTTAACAGTTTTGTTGTCGCAAAATTATAGAATCCAATCGTAGTTTGGGAATTATGCTAATATAATTTACATAAAAAAAATCAGCCTTGCTAAAATAACGTAAATTCGTCTTTTTCGTGATTTTTTTCATTCACAAAAATTAATGAAATTTTCAAGAGGCTACATAAAATGCACTATGAACCGGAGTAGATGCCTACCATTGAACTTTTCAATAAAGTAATTAGTAGATCATATTTTAAACCGGGTTTTTTCGCTTTTTGACTTCCGCTAACGCCCAAAGGAAACTTCGCCTGGGATATCGAATCTTCGTTTCGTCTACAGCAGATGAAGGAACACTTACTTTCTGTTTGAAATCTTAATCATCTTAAATAAGCCTCCTACGAGCTCTCGAACCAAAAGTTTAAAACTGTCCCTAATATTAATGTCCCTCGAAGTGTTCATTTTGTTTACTTAAAACTGCGTAGGTAGCGTTGCGTAGGTAGTCTCATAACGGATATTCAAACGTTTAATAAAAGGTCATTGTTTAAATAATCAGTTATAGCATAGAGCGCTCCCAATTAATGCAATTATTATGACAATAAAAATTAAAATGATATGTTATAAGTGTTGTTAAAATTGTAAATTAATATTACGAATTTCCTGCCATATTGCATAAATTATATTCTATCATGCATAATTTTCAGGGTCTGGTGAACTGCATAAACATAATTAATATTCTAAATAACATTACAAAGCTATGATTACATGCGGTCTGTTCATTTCTGAGCATTTTTAGGCTTGGGTAACCCTTATAGGTTCACTATGTCGGTGTGTCTGTCCGTCTAAGTATATATATAATGTATATGTGAATCATGGCGAAAAAGCTGTACGACAAAAACTTAAAAAAATATTTTTGGTGGTGGCTCCTCTTATACGTAAACTGTAGACATTTTTTTCTTAGCCATCCCATAGTATACAGGCTATCATTGAATAGGTTGTTTTTCGAGTAAGGAGCTGTTTCTGAAATATTAAGCTTTAAAGTGTCATTTTTTCTTAGAGTCAAATGTAGGGTATAAAATTATGACTACCCACTAAACTGCTGCTTCTAAAACTGTAAAAAATCACGATAATAGTACCTACATATAAATACTACAGGCTTTTATAGTTAATGAGTTATAGTTAATTAATGTTGAAAGCGAAATTTCGTGTAAATTCCGTGCAATTTTTTTTTCTCAAACATGCTTGGAAATGTGGTCATTATTTTGACAACCTTCTTCGAGATAAATCGAACTTGCTGTACTGGCCGAGCAGCGGCTGACAGCGCTTGTATGAAAATTTATATCTGTCTGTTTTAAAATTTATCATATATTTTTTAAAAAAACTTTTAAAAATTTCGTTTTAAATACTTTTTCATATAAAAGTACAATTTAGTTTCATTTCCGCGCATTGTTTTAGAAAAGTACTATACAAGCCTTGGCCGCAACTAGCCATTGATGGACTTACGTATGTGTGCCTCGGCTGCGCCTCGGCACACATTCACACGTTCGTCCATCTATGCCCCTCTTGCCGGCCGCTGCAGTAATGTACTATTAATTACTAATATAGGTTAGTTATGAGGAATTATTAATAAGACAATTTTAAGGACTAAATTAATAGATATCCGCATATTCCACATATTTCATATTTTCCATCATAACTAATGGACGTGGTTGCATGATTCGACAAGCACTTGGACTTGACACTTTTTTATCCGACTGCCAGGAAGGGTTATGTTTTTAGCGCGTATCTGTACATAAAGTATACTTTATCTACTCATGTGGCGTATCTCGTATGAATGTATGTATGTAATATTCTTTATTACCTTGTATTTTCAGAACCGCTAAACGGATTATCACATTTGATGTATCGTTAGATTTGTCTTAATAGCCCTCTTTGAGGTAAAATAAAAAATACCAAGCGTATCGAGTGGGGTATCAAAATTAATTATAAAGGTTGTTAAACACTGATATTAAATGAAACGATAAAAAAATTAAAGCTATACTAATTAAAATAATTTTTAATTTATTCTTGCAGTATAGGTATCAAATCAAAAATAATACAAAGATCTTTACAAATATATATACATTATATCACTTCAGTATTACTAGTTTAACACAAACTGTTAAAAAGCATACCAATATAATAATTATGATATAGATAAATATTATTAATATAATAGAGTAGGTATATTGTTGTGATATTTTTTATCACAACAATATACCTACTCGTAAGTCGCTTTAAATATTACCTATAATTAAATAAAATATCGTCTCCAATTATTTTCACTTGGCTTCAACGAGTAATAATATAGAGAATAGAGACAAAAAGAGAATAGAGAAGATTTATTCTAAGAGAAAATTACTATATACACTAATTACAATAAATCAAAAGCCTCCTCGAGGCCACTACAACGGGGTAGGGAACCCAAAATACTAGCAGCATTACCCCTTTGTATGGCCAAACTTATTCGTTGGCCAAGGTAGCTGCCAGCCTTTGGGTCCCCTGTTGCTTCAACGAGCTTACGAGAAAGCTCTTTGACCAGCTTCCAAGCTTCTGGCCCCCATGGCCCAAGTGTTTCCACTCCAAACGGCGCGAATATAAATCCATCACCGATGTCTTCGTATTTGCGCCGCTTGGAATGTTCTGCCGAATTTGCCGCTGCTCCCGCCATTGATGCCGTGGACTGGATGTGGGATGGTGCCAGCGTGTCCACACAGGTAGCACCCCACACCAGTGATCTGCCGAACTTCCACGGCACCAGAGTCATACCGTCAGGTCTCTTGCCATCCTTACCTATAATTAAATGAACAAGTTTTAAACGATTACAAAAGTCGTGTCTGCAAAGTTAGGATGGATCGAAGAAATAGTAGACACAAGTGCTCTTAACACCTAAGTTGTGGTTGAGTATGCTCGCTAACATTTTCATCAGCACATGCTGGACAAGTACATTAAACACACATTTTTCTCTGTAGTAAATAAGTAACAATTAATACGAGAAGATTAAACATTATAAATAAATAAATAAATAAATTATTTCAGCAGTCTTTTGTTGGCTAAGTTTATTTTTGTAAATTCACAATATTGAAATCAGCCAAATAAAAGTTGGTTCATCCAATTAACGGATAACTATTTCATCTAAATAACACATGAACAGTTTTCTATTGCCGGATCTTAGCCTATTTGTACAAACAAAAACATTAGATACGATTGAGAATCGAGCTCATGACAGCCGGTGTTGATGGCACATTCTGTAGGTATATACTAGAGCCGTCGTCAATTTTATTTGTAAGTAATAAATTCATTTGTTAATAAGAAACCTTTGTTCTGCTGTTTCGATCGCGCGTCGTGTCCGCGTGCTCCAACTTCGTTCGCAGCTCACGTACAGCAAATCCGTTCTCCACTCGAATGTGAGCAAGTTCGACAACACATGGAAAACACTTATAACGAATACGAATTACGATACACCGGAAATTTTTTGAACTTAAAATAATGTGACACGGTCAAAATATTAACAGAGCTATACTTGAGAAAAGATGTTGAACGTTTGAGCCAAAATTGCTATTTGCTTACATAAATTCTGATATATTTCGCATTAACATAATTTTATGTGATTTAGCTGCGAGAGACTGGTTGGCAGTTTGGCAAGGATGGAAGAAAAATATTTATAAACGAGTAGATTTTACACTTCAATTTCTTTTAATACTGTGATATATTCGTGAAAAATTGAAAGGAGTTTAAATGCACAAAATCGATTACATAAACTTACACACGTTCAGAAGATTTACTATTAGCAGTGAAAAAATATCGGGCTATCCGAGCTTGTTTTCAATTCTCATCTCCGGGGAAATAACTTGCCGCGATCTTACGAAATTATCCTCTAGATCAGACCAATGGCCGATAAGCGTAAGAGTATCACACGAGAGAATTACTTTCAAAATTGGTTTACTCATACGTGTTCCAACCATTTTACTTCGTTTTATATGCCAATTGGGAAAGTCGTAACTTAAAAGTAATAAGTATAAAGAAATAAGTATAATAACTTTTACAATATTTTGAAGTCAGTTTATTTTTTAATTACTATTCTAGTAACGATAGTATGTATTTACAATAGAAACAAAAAACAAACACCACAAAATCAAAAATTGTTATAAACACATATCAGATAATTCAAATAGTTAGCCTATTTGATTGTTTTCGAATAACTAGTTTTAGACAACCCGGAACTAATAAATTGTTGGTATATTCTACCCTTTAACTTCAAATAGTTGACCTGGAGAACTTTTTTATTTTTTTCTCTGCGTTAGGACCATCCCCGTACTCCAAGGTATATTCTAAAAAGAAGAATTTGAAAACTATAAAGTTTCACTGAAAAAACAGCTGTATTCAAAATCGAGCAGGACATCTCATGCTACATGATATTTCAAATTATGTCTTAACTCGCAGTTCAACACAAACATTCATCAAAATTTTAACATCATACAAGTTATTGAAACGCGCAGTGGAAGGCAAGCATGTAGCAGTCGTTTGTGTTAAAACATACCATTGACACACCCTTTCTGTCCGTGGCAGGCTAAATTAGTTTTTCGTGTGTACGCCAAACTCGCATGCCAATTTGTGGTATATACATATTGATTGCAAATGTACATATTTTAGCTTGTAAGTGAAGTTTTAAAGATTTTGATTAAATTTTTTTATTGCTTTTAATCATATGATATACAGCATTTCTCTCTGAATTCGAAATTGATTTCAGACGCTATAAAATGCTGGCAGAGTCGGATCAGAGAAATAAATTAATGATCGCTGTTATCACCCGAAAACATTTGTTAATTGAGAATCGGACGTTCAAATATTTTTTTTTATTTTATCAGCAATTCGAGGTCGAATTTTTGGCGAGTGATTAAAAAGTTGGAAATGCTGGTTCAGTTTAATTTCAAATTATTTTATTGTTTAATAATAAAATATACAGTCATTACGGTAAGTTATCGTATGACAATGCTTTCTTTGTTTACTTTAATGCAGAAATAATCAGCAGCAAACAAATTGACTATTTATTGGCAAATAAAAGCGCTATATTTAAAGAGGCATAATAGACTCCAAGGCATAATACCACATTATGAATGTGCAGCCATAGAATTTAAGATATTATTTTCCTTGTGCTAGTAGGTAATTACACTGGCTTACTCCCACTTTAAACTCGTATATACTATTCTTAAATCCAACTGTTGGGTGGTGGAATTACGGGTTATTAATGCAAAAAATATGTAAAGTTATACAACTTTAAATTATAATTATTTACATTTGACCTATTACCATCGTAGCATTTTCTCTTTTTACACGGTCTGTATATGATTTTAGTTCAGGTTTTGAAAATTGACTGAATTTTACAGGAAACGATTGCTATTTGACTTTTGCAATCCATAAGGGCAAGACAGAAACAATTAAACTAGAATAATTTTGTAAGAAATTATTCATAATAACAATCATGATCAGGTGATTGTAAACAGCCGGGATCCACAGCTATATGTTTTATCCTTACGCTTCTAAATGATAATAATTAAGTTAACACCCGTTAAGTATAATCATACAATGTACATAATATGTGCGGGATTATACACTTGAATCAATCCTGTAACCCCTTTGTGGGATTATCTCTGAAATTCGTCGTTACTCTCGAACTTGACGACATTCAATGTGGTCCAAAAGTGGATCATGTATGGTCTTCGTTAGTTTCACTTCATCAAATAGTAACAATACATGAGCAAATATCCAAAATATTATTATAAAAAAAACGAAATCTAACCGCAATGCGACTTATAGTAGCTTTTGCTTACGGCACCGCCCGCGCGGATATCACTCATCGGGTATATGTATGTAGGTAAGAAAAATATCGTTCCTCGGGAACGATTCAATTGTCCTATATAAAAAATATAAATCCTATTCGTTTTTCTCGGCCTCCTTAGGTCTTTAGTATGGATTTAGGAGTTAAAGCTTAAAAATGGAATAAACAATCTCAGTTTCTCTCTCCGGCATTATTTACATTTAAGAAATTACCATCGTATTATTATTACAGTAATATTACTAAACATTAAAATTAAAATGCCATGAAGTCAATGTATATCTGTGGCAGAAAAACAGAATATTACTGTCAGACGTGGGTATAACATAAATTAAATGTTTTAAAGAGCAGTAAAATGGACAGATGTAATAAAATAAAGTATACCATTACTAATATGGAATCTGCTCAGTTCGCTTAGAATGAGATTAACATTAATTGTCTAGAACGTGTGTCAACTTTGACACGGGTAAGGCTTTCTATTCATGAATGATCTAACGTGGTAGGAAGATCAAAGACGCTGTCATGCGTTCACCACTATACCCGAAAAGCTTAGGCTGATACAATTAGAACTATAGCTGCGGTTAGCCGGCGAGACAATTTTCTAGTTTATTCAAGTGGTTATGATTTTTGTAGGAGTTGATTATTATGTTAAAGTTATACTTGTGTGGTGTGGTATACCGTCTCTCGTTAGTAAGCAAATCGCTTTCAAACTTTTGGTGTAGAAAAGACTATACCTGCATGATGTGCTGCGTCACAGCGGTACGCTTCTGATGTAACACATAACACATAAATCTAAGGCCCTTCTCTCACGGAGCGACCGTCGAGAAATTCGTATTTTGTACTAGCGTCCGGATACGACGCGACGCGTCAGCTATTCATTTGACATACATGTTAGTAGGATATTATTGCGTCTCTGTCACATTGCATTAGAATAGCTTCGTGAGAGAAGGGCCTAACTCTCGCATTAAGCGGTTGCATATTAAACTAGAAAATGGCATACCCGTGTGATTAGCGGCACCCGCGGTTAACCACTAGTCAGTTGTTAATGGTTCTTACAGTAACCATAATGCCACCAAAAACATAATATTGAAAGAACAAGTTTCGAAACTCAGATCTTCTACCGTAAAAAGTTGTGAGATCCATGTAATACTAAGTCGGTTAGTTTATTCAATCCCTACTTATGGAAGTTTGCTTCGTAAGTTATAACGTAATTAGCTAATATGACTTGAATTCATTGTGGCCATTTCAATATTAGAAAATACTCACTATTTTTACATTACTTTTAACCAGCCTCAAAAGAGGAAGTTTCCTCGAGGAGGGCTGGATCGATTATGTCATACAAACATATAAGGTAAAATAAAACATTGATTTTTGAAGTGAGTAACTATGTGAGTAATTATATTATTTGTTTATCGGATTTGGACAAATTGACTCTTTCTTCATATCTTTTCAAACTGATCTAACATTTTATACAGTTTTACATTTTTATACAGCGATACATAACCTGTCAGTTTTATCTGATTATGTCAAAAATACCTTATACGCCATTTACAGTCAAGTATGCCCAATGTCCTGTCCAATGCTCCTGGTCGCTGCCCGCACAGTAGGTATTGTCCTAAATAATGCCGCGGCAACATCGACACGAATGTGTTTACATTCAATCCCTTACATTTACGTGAGGTTGTGGCGGCGACCGCAGTAGGTCTGCTGAGTGTAGTGAATTATTAATTTAATTATAAATAGTGGATGATGAAAATTCATCGCAAAAGAACGACAAAAATAACAACTACAAGTGCCTAATTTACACACACTTTTAAACAGGGTTCGAAATAAATATCGGACATTTATGACATGCAGTTAAGTAAAACTGTCTCAATTATACGAGACATTTGTTCTTGATTTAAAAAAAAATATTAGACAAAATGTTAATTATAGTTTTTATACCTATTAGAGATAAATTAAAACGAAAATAATTTAGATTACCCAATATTCGTGGACTGGACTATTTTTTTTTATTATTCTTACGAAAAATATAACAACAACTAATATAAACTATGTATAAAGGCTACTTAATTTTCGTAAATTACAGCTATTAACGTATGTAATATTTGGACTGTTAAAAGGGGTTCTTTTGTTTAAAATATTGCATATATTGCATTGTTTAATAGCAATCATTTCTTGCTCTTAGCAGCCTGATCATACATAAAATTATGCCTTTAAATTGGTAGGTACAGGGAAAATAAGTCTTTGAATATTCATCAGCATACCTACTCGTAACAATGATTTATGTTATAACTATGACTTAATAGGGATACGCGTGACTTTATGAAACTGTACAATTAACTGTGATCTTTAATTTATTTTCGATGGTGTTAAACCATTCGTGGTTTCACAATCAGAAAATTTACATATCAAATCAAAAATATTATTAACATAAACAATATGTAATGTTTTAAGTTGTATTCACAATTGAGGAAGCGGACGTGTGATACGAGGGAAGTTGGCAGGCTTTCGGCGTAGCGAGTAAAACATGGATTCAGTAACCGGCTATGCCCGGCCGAGTATGCGTCAAATTATTCACAGCCAAATGAGCACTCAGCAAATGGCGTTGTGACGCCATTGTACTCGCTATGTAAGTAACAGTCTGTAAATGTCCCACTGCTGGGCAAAGGCCTCTTATCCTAATAAGGATAAGGGTATCAATTTTCAATGGATCGCTATGTAAAAAAAATGATGACAGTGTTGGCGCAGTGGTCAGTACAACGGACTTAAGCGCTAACGGTCGCGGGTTCGATCTCCCCTCATGAAAGGTACTAGTAAAGGTAGGTAAATCTGTATTGGCCACATGCATGTCTGTCGTAGGCTGAGTGTTTGTGTTCGTGTTGTGTGTGTGATCCGGACACCCAACACAAGATCCAATTATCTTACTGGGGGTTCGTTGAGTGTGAAGCGTTATTTATTTATTTATAAACAAGTCTCAAAGGAGCCAGTGATTATTTCGTCCGGTCAGCCGTTCACTCGTTTGCTTGCTTGTTTTTCTGTTAGCAGGCTTGTTCATTCGCTCGTTCTTTCATTTCGTTACTCACTCGTTCGTTCGTTTAAGCATTCGTTTGTTTGTTCATGTTATCCCCTTTTTCCTATATAGAATTTGTTGGTTCAAACGTATATGGAAACGAATATTATGCAATTAATATCAGTGTGGTCCATAGTAAAACATGGTGACCATTCTTGCGTTAATTTAGCCGTTTTTTCGAATACCCGAGGTGCTGAGGTGCCCTTACCTTAAATACTTTTTAAAACGGGATAATGTTTTCTTGACAATAATTAAACTGTAGGTATGCGCAACAAATGACATTGTCAGACGCGGGCCAAGTCAGCTAGTAGAATTAGTTTTCATCAGCTAGTAAATTATAAAAATATTTCATGCATGTATTAATTTTCTAAGATTATAGATTGTTTTAATATTATTTTAAAATAATTAAAATGAAAATTAGTTGCAAAATAGTTACTGCCATTCAAAACAAACTCGACTTCATGTATGAAAAATTATAATGACAGTTTGCTTATAGTAACGGCGACATTGATGCAATCTTTGTTATTTCAATCCGTATCAATATGGACAATTACACGCATAAAAATAATAAAATATGTCCGGATCTAGCGGAATATAATTTTGTTATCAAAGAATTCAGAACAAGAGACGTTAGGTACTTCTATATCTGTAGCTCGAAAATTGCAAAACCTTCCAGCTTCCACAACTGACATTTCGATCTTGTCAGGGTAATAAGACTTTAGTGATATACTTTTATTACACAAATAAGTAAAACAGATTAAGTTATATCAAGGAAAATAATGTATTGAATACTATTATTAAAAAATACTAAATACTCGTAGTTAATAATTTGCTTTTACGCGACTATGATCACGTTTAGTTTAAAAAACAACCGCTATTATCAGACGTCAAGGATCTATTTTTATTTTACAATTTCAAAAGACGTTAATTAATATATAATATAATAAAATATATTGGAGAAGTATTAATAATCCTTGAACAAAAGAAAACTTCAAGCATAAAATATATTTGTATAATAACTCTATCCTGTGGCTTGTTTATTGGTATTTTAGACGATGAATAACAAAATTTAAAAAGATAAATAAAATTACTACTTAACAACAAAAAAAAAATAATTATGAGTATTTAGAAATTATAAACTCTATACCTATAACGAGGCAGATGTCAGGAAATTGTCTGAATAGGTAGATATGATAGCATTGCAAGAAACTTGGTTAGTGCTTTACGAGGTAAATTATCTCAATGGTCCGATATATAGCATTGCAAGATACTTGGTTGCACTCTCATAATGTAACAATTGAAGTATACTCTGAATTTAGTTCTGATGATGAGAATATTAGCACTTATAAGTGTATAAGTTGTTTGCATAAATTGATTTATGAGTTTGTATGTAGATGTCGGTCGAATGTTTGGTCAATATAAAATAGTGTCTAGAATGTGTGAATAATAAGATATATAATTTTGTAATTACATTTCTATGGTTCATAATAAATAAATAAATATTGAAAATACAGTACACGGTTACATATAGGTACATTTACCAAATTCTAACTACTAGGTATTATAATGCTGTTCCCTCGGAAATTATTTTTCCGGAATAAAAGATATCCTATTATATAATTAGACAGAGCATTTAACTTCATATCTGAAATTTAATTGCAATGGGTCCAGTACGGAGTGAAAGTATTATAGAACAAACTTCTCATTTTCCTATTGATAATAATGAAAAATCGGTGAATTACTAAAATAATGTTAAATGTAGCAGCGGACGATCAACGGCTTCAAATGACTCCTCATTTGATAACTAATATAGAAGTTATGAGGGAACAGATGATGATTTTTACATTATTTATAAATTAGATTCGGTTATGATCAAATAATTTCCGTTTAATAAAATATAACATTTTGTAAATAACTAAATTATTCGTTAAACGAAATAATATAGTCGTGAAATCATCATTTCCATGACATGAGACGGCTACCCAGTTAACATCAAAGCCTATACCTACCCTTTAGATTGTTTTTCTTTGAAATTACAGTGTGAAATTTTGTTATGTCTCATTAGGAGAATGGCGAAACGCGGCCGAAACAAAAAGCATACTACATATTTTCTATTATATTGTTAATTCATATCAGAAAAACATATGATTTTTGCAATTTAAAAGAAAGTTGTAAAA
>DVXP01001192.1:0-15860 GCA_018235645.1 Junonia grisea | reverse complement strand
ATAGGAATTTAGACCTTACTATATACGGTTTAAGTCATTCTACGTATAGCATACATATGGGACTGATGTACGCCTTGATTAAATTTGCATTAGATCACTTGTGTTTAAATGGTGAATGGTTCAAATCTGTACCACGTGTGGCGACGTCAGGGTTTGTGGAATATAAGTACCTATTGTATTAGACCGTAATATTAAAATATGTATAAATTAAATTGTACTTAGTATTTTAAAGGTCGATGTACACTGGAGGTGAAAGTAAAATCAAAAAGGGTAGTTAAAACATTTTAGATAATCCTACTTTGTACGAAATTTTAGTTACATTTTGTAGCCATATTTTAAAGTTGCGTACCGTAAAATTATAATCCTACATATTTAACTAATGCCATGTTTCAAAACTTTCAGCCATTTTAATAGAGAGAGTAAGTAGGTACACTGAACGAGCAACACATGGCGCCTGTATTCACTCACTTCCGACGGAGTTTTCAAACTAAAAAATATCGGTGCGGTAAAATTTATCATGAAATAAGTACCTACTTACTTTGAAAATGAAAACTGAAAGTTTCTAAAAAGTCTAGCTTCGTGACTTTTATCGTGTGTGATAAAATATTAAAAATTTTAGAGTTTGACAAAATTTTACTTTTTTTTAATTTATTTGAATTACCAACAGAGATAATAATAACAATTACAAGAAAATATTAATAATGTTTAAACAAATAACTAATTATACCTCTAATTATAGGTAATTACGACGTGCGTAATAGGTACATAAGTTGTATGTTATAGTATTAAATTAAAAAGAAAGATACTTTGCTATTATTCCATATTCCTTATGTTTACTTCACGCGGTTAGTTTCGTTTATAACTCTGATTCTATCAGTCAAAAGGCGTTGTATTATAGCATTTATAGCCTGCTATTAACCTTAACAGAATCGAACTAACTCAGCTTTATAACTTAAGTAGAGACAAGATAAGATACACGAAGTAAACACTGTCAGTGATGTAGTAATGTATTTTAATCTAGTTGTCAGCTTATGTACTAGTTCTGTAATAAAGCTGTCGTGGTCTTATGACGCTCAGCGTAGAAGCTTTTACATCTAAATTGCAATGATATCCCTAGAGGAATCTACCATCAATCCTTGCTACGGAGTGGAATAAAAGTGTCCGTATTATCACGTAACGCTACCTCACGCGTTTCTATACACAAAGTAACCTTTCACATACTGAAATATGAACGCAATATACCGCTGAATATAAACATAATACCCGTAAAGTTATCTTAGTAAAAATGAAATGTACCTAAATGAGTTAAGGTAACAACGAATAATAACAACGGATTCCCTTAAACGAGATTTTCATTACGTATGCTTGTAAACAAAGGCAGGAAATTAATGTTGCTGAAATGAGCATTATTTAACTAGAGTTAGAAAATTTAAAAGAAATAGCACAAAAGAAAAGGCATCCAGGCTAACTTTTACCGTAGCAACTTCCATGAACTTTAATTTTACGGTTGAAAATTTGCATTTTTCGATTTTTAATAAATCTCGTACCTAGTTCGCTCTCTGAAATTAATATTCGATGTTCCTCGACGTTAGAAAGTATAGAAATATTAAAAGCGTGAACTCAAAATGAATAATAATATTTATTTGTTGTAGTCATGGCTTAATATAAGGTTCATAATATGTAGTATTAGCGGAACTATTTGGAATACACGATTGGGTGGTTGCCTAGTAACGGTTGTTGATGTCAAGACGGAAGACATAGCGATATCGGGATATAATATGGGGTAATATTGTGTAGAGAACTAGAATAGAGACGTGTATAATGAACAGTGGTTGTATTATTATTCCTTTCTGGACTATCGCTAATAGAAGCTAAATTTTTGAATGGGGATTGTTCCTAGATTGAAAAAAAATATACAGAATTGAAAATAAATATCTCGATTAAAAGATAGATAGGTATATGCCATAAATTAATATGATATAAATAATTATTTTTCGTTTAAAAATATTACAAGCTCTTTATACAACAGAATTATAACGATTTTTGATAATATAACGATTGTAATATAACGATGATAACGATTTTCTCTTGTAAATGCCTGCGGTTAACAGTTACCTTTTGATAAAAAAAATCTTTTATACGCAGAAAAAAATTACTTTCATCTCGAAAAAGGTAATTTTATTTTAATCACTGCGTAATAATTTGCTTTGAATATTAAAATATTTGATAAAATGTCATGGCCATGAATTGTAAATATTTTTTCATAATAATTATTATATACGTTTTGGTACGACATACAAAAACTTCTCTATTTTTGTCTTATGTCTATTTTTTTTTTTAATTCTAAACCATAAACATAACCTAATGGTTACGAATAAGATCAACCTCATAATTCATAGAAACTTCCGTTATAAAACCAGAGTGACCTGAATATACAAATATTGTAGGTTTTGCATTTAAATATTAATATAAGGGCGTATATTATTTGTTTTTATCAAAATTAAATTATACAATGTCATAACCTCAAAAAAATTAATCATTCGCAATCGAGCAATTTGGTAAAAAAATATCTCTGCCTAGTGTTCTTGCTGTGAGTAGAACCTGGCTTGGGCAACGTTGTTCCATCGCTTACATTGATTCCACCCACTTATTTGTTAGTCAAACACACGGTAACTGCTCCGTTTCAGTTACCATTTAGTTGGAAATAGTAAATTCAATCATTTTATTTAAACTTGAACGTGAATTTAAAGGTAGTTTGTTATTGATAAGACTGGGACATAAAATGGCGCGCCCTCGGTTTCATATATTTACCCCTGTACTCGTTTGCTAAATTAGAAGCCTAACAACTTTTAACCAAATAAATACTCATTCTATCTTTATTTTTTTATAATTTTTATGAATAGATCTTAATGGTATCTTGTGCAATACTTTATTCTTCTTATAGTGCCGAATATTATATTAAAAAGCATCCAAAAGTAAAACATTAATTATAAATAATAATGGAACAAGTAAAACAACTAAATGTTTGTTTACGAGTATTTTTTATCACAAAACCTCAAAAAACATTTTTCAACATTACTCGCAGACTAAGCTCTCAATCTTGTTGAAATGTAAACAATATCGCACTGCAATAGACTTGTTCCAAATGAAAGCTGTACGAAGAAAAAAATTAGAAAACGTGAAATTTCTACTGAAATTCGTTCTGAAAATTTTCGTGAAATGGGCTTTGTTTCAAAATGTCAACGGTCTTATTGCAACTCAATGTACTAGAGGCTAATAGTGGTGTACATAATGAACTACACATCGTATACATAACACAGTACAAGCATGTACTATACGTAGTTCACGCACGAGAATGTCCATCCTTTTGACCCAGTTCTGAATGCTGAACTTCATAATTACTAAGACTTCATACAAGAGTTCAACATCAGCGTTTAGCCCATTTCAACAGCTAAAGTGTGTAACTTGAAATTTCAAAAGTGTTTTGTTCTAACCTCGGTAAAAGTAGTGGCTCAAAATTTTTTTTTTTCATATGTGACATTATCTACTTTAAACTTCTAAAATTGTACCTACATTATTTTTACGAGTGTAACCATACAACCCGTTCAATTTTTTTATCACTAGTTTATAAAGAACAATTTAATTTAATTAAAATTATCGCGTATTCCATCAGTTTTAAAATACCTATGACCCCGGTGCTGTAAGCACTTTAACTAAGTTTAAGATTACTATAATATATTAAATACTTATATTTATATAGGTAGTTACATTATAGTGTAAACTTCTGCAAGAAATATTTAGTGCATTGCTAAATAGATTTTTTTCACTCGTATGTGAAATTTCGTAATTCGCATTCATACAAAAATTAATTTAAATTAAAATAAAACAATTATCAAAATTCTTCACCAAAGTTGCATGAACCAACCCAGCTATCGAAAATAAACTTTTATCTTTATTTCAAGCCTGTGTCCAATAAAATACGATTGTGAAAGTTTGGAAATTAATTTTTCCCTAAGGAAAATGCTCAAAATTATTATATCATTTGTTTCCACGACCTAGGCTAAGTTTGAAGCGGGTAAATTTTCAGAGTTTTAAATAAGTTTCATAAAAAATAATTATAAGAAGCCGTAATCATTTTGAGGCGACTTTCGAATCACCCTTGTCTTACTCTACCTACCGTTTTAGTATTATTTTTGATCACAAATATAGAATACCTGTGTTATTTATTGCAACGTTTTGATTTTCTATTTGAAATTGAAATTCATATTCGAACATATTGAATAATAGAGAAATTATAAAACGCGATAATTATTTAAATAACTAGCTACACGGTACACCCGTTCCTGTATATGCAGGTTTCCTTACGATGTTTTCCTACATTACCGAGCACGAGCGAATTTAATCATATTTCGCGCTTGAAAATTCAGCGGTGCTAGCCAGTTTGAATCTTCGGTTTAGATCGACGTGTTCGCACCACAAGACCATCTCGCCCCGTGGTAAACATATGTAAGTAACTACATAATACAATTATATTTTACAAATACAATGACTGCATATCGATGTCAAGTAAACCGCAAGTTAGCTGCGGTCGCATATCGCCGCAAAACCACTATAATTCGGCAAATAATCTCAACCTAAATAAATTTAGTGAGCTCGTACTAAGCACAATGTTTCTATTATCTCGTCCGTAATTTAGACATCATTCGGTATTACGCTGGCCATTTGTTTTAGGAGATTTATCTTTATTCTACTGAGTGTTCAACAAAATTAGCTTTATCGTAGTTACTTTTTTAAAGTGAACCTTTCTGAAATTAACTTATTGCACACGGCTTAAGTATACAATACGATATATAACTAACCTAACCTAATATAGGTGTAACCTAATGTTTTATTTTAATGTAATGTTCTATTAAGCTTGCTAAAAGTAACTGCAGTTAGGTATTAAAATATTTTTTTTTTTTATAAATATGATAGAATTAACACCAGCAATGTATTTAACATATGATGTAGTTTAAAAGTAGTCTGTCTTACTTATATATAACTTTTAAGTTCTAGTATCGTATTTTATTTAGCTCATATACTATGACCCTACTTAAAAGTCATCGACCTTTTTCAGTATTTTGAATAAAATTATAATAACAAATATAATTTATACAGCAACAAATCACATCATAGTCTGTTTATTAAGTGCTCCATCAGACGATGTCAGTTCGCATTATTATGTCTGGGAGAACTAAGAGAATCTAGATCAACAATGACTCATCCAAACGCTTTGTCTTATAAATAAGGTTTTATTAAAGTCTGAATAAAGGTCAGTCCATATTCATGAAATATATTCAGACTATACGAGTGCTTACTCCAAACTTTATTAACAAAAATATGTGTTAGAATAATCTTTGGATCTAAAACGGATAAAATCAATTTGACGCGTAACTAACTAAAATAAATATATGAGAAATTTTGAATAGTACCAAATATTTTGTGCATATTAATTTTTAAATGAACTTCAACACCAGCGTAACTAGAAAACCAAATATTTACATTTATTTACATTGACAACGTTCGAAACAAATGAAGTTAGTTTATTTACTTTTTAATATTGTAACTGTAAATTCCTTTTCACGTAAAAAAATTGAAAAATAGTACACAATTCAAACTTTGTTGACTTTTTACTCATACGGGTACTAGAGCTTTAATTAAAATGTATCCTGGCTACGCAACAATACAACGGACTACACTTTTGTGAATACTGGATTTAGAAATATAGTTAGAAACTATCCCCTATGGAATCTTACATTTCTAGGAAAAATATACAACTAGTGGTATATATTTTCAGTTATACCGAGTTTTACTATTAACATATTTATAGTCTATTTAACAGTGATATTGCCTTATATCACCAACATTTTGAACGAATATTTCATTTCTAAAAAGTCACTACATAGTCACGACTAATACCTAAAAAAAACCTTCGCTACGCCTATATTCTAAAGGCTAGAGACTGTACTACAAAAATGCACATGTGGTACGTATTACAAATAAACATAATGGCATTTACCTAAGTAACGAGTATATACTACACGTATAATAATACGGAGCTCAGTGCCAGAAACTTCGACGCTCAAAATGCGACGTAAAGAATTTCTGAGACGCACATCCGACCAGCAATGAAATAGCGTGACGAATTAATCTCCTAAACCTCATTTATAATAGGACAGGCTTTTATCCACTGCGACTTTCACGAGCTGTTGAGATTGAGTGCAAGATGAGGCCAAATTTTTTATTCGAGTTCAGCTTTAAGAAAGTCATTTTTAAATTGTCAGATATTATTGTACGCCCAGTGTTTCTTTTTATTTGTATGTAATAAATATGGTAACGCTTTGGGAAAATTTGAAGTCTTTTATAAAATTATGACTATTATGTCGATAGAAGTTCTATAAAACGATTATTTTAGCGTTAATTCTTTTAGATAGTGTGCCTAGTGACGGTTGTTAATGTCAAGACAGAGGACATAGCGATATAGGGATAAATATTGTATTCAGAACTGGAGTAGAGACGTGTATAATGAACAATGATTGTATTATTATTCCCTTCTGGACAGACTTTAATAATAGTTAAAGTTTGATAGGGAGTATGTACCTAAATATGATATCAATATTCATTAAGCGTTTCAACTTTAATACAACTAGAATTATGTTTATCGTTTCTACATGGACTATTAACATCCATTTATGATTTTCGTCTATCTAAAAGCGGGGCAGTTTCCGGTTTAATGCATTCTCTACGACGTACATACCTACTAATATATGTAAAATTCAGCTGCTCACTATTCCCTGGCTATAGTTACTTAAGTACGTATCAGCAGTAATAACCTCCAAAGCTGGTACTAACTTCACTTACGGTACGGTACGGTAGGGGTACAACAAAAAGTCAGTTGAAAATTTGTATATTTCTCTTAATCAACTAAAACAACTTTTAGACTTACATACCTATATATCTGATTATACTGTGTACAATGTCTTTCATCATCCATTCAGTTATCTATTTTATTTAAATTATCAGTCTTTTTCAAGTATTCTACAAAAACTCGACGTATTTAATTGATTTTTATGTTTTTATCTTCGTTTAAAAACAAACGCGTCTTGAAAGTCTAAAGGGTATCATTGTACAACAAATACTTAATCTATATCTATGTAGCAAATATAAAAAGTCAACATCACAATAAATCGTATCATAAAACTACTGATAAAGGAATATATCATATTGAAGAATTTTCAAAGAGAACATTTCCTCGTCCTAAGTCTCTAAGTGGTTATTCTTGTAAGTATTTCTTGAAAAGTAGGAATGTGCAGTTTATTATGTGTGAAATCGTTAATTTCAAATGGCAGCTTCTACGTTCATATATTTTTTCAAAATATATAAAAATATTTTTCGCTC
Source organism: Junonia grisea (assembly GCA_018235645.1). Classification (NCBI taxonomy): domain Eukaryota; kingdom Metazoa; phylum Arthropoda; class Insecta; order Lepidoptera; family Nymphalidae; genus Junonia; species Junonia grisea. Next base: position 8,423 of record DVXP01001192.1, on the reverse strand, counting down.
AATGTATAAGAAAATAAATAACGTACCGCTTAATATTAGAATAGTTTTAATTAAAAATTTTCAATATAATTCAATTTCAATTTTAAAAAATACTCATACAGGGTGTGCAGAAATAACAACGGGATTAAACTCTGGATTTAACTCTCATCGAAAAATATACTTTTTGAATGAAATATGGAAAAAAATCCAGCATCAATGAATACAATTATTGACTTAATTTTTTACTATTATCGTTTTTGTATATATGTAAATTCCGTGAATGTTTTTAACAAAATAATGGATGTAATTTAAAAAACGCTTCAAAACCGCAGTATGAGAAACTATCGAGGAACCATTGAACATTACAACGATAATAACAATATTTTACTGGATAAAAGCTATTAGTTACAAAGTTAAGGCCATCGAAGTATTGAGTGCATCTCTTGTTCAATCAACCTTGAAGAATGTTAAGGAAAGTTATAATCGAAGTTAAACTCAAACCACTAAGTATACAATTAATGGAAATAAAGGAAAATAACCATTATAAAGCAATAAATAATAGTCATAGCAAAGTGTATTTCTTAAACTTGAGGTTTTTTTCACAACTCTACTTATACTGTTTTATTTTGATTACGAATGTTTAGTAGCCTTTAAGTGCGGCATACAACTTGCATCATAGATGTGCAATGTGTTTTAGTTAAAAAAAACTTGTATGCAATGTTGGCTACATAAAGAAATAAATAAAACCCATATTTAATCTTACGAGTTAGCTACCTACTGCTGACATTGTACTAGTTTAATTCCGGCATCACAACGTTTCTCTTATCCTTATATAACAGCAGGAATATGATTAAATTATAACAGTAGGTCTGTATACAGAGTTCCGCAAACTTCGTGTTAATTTCTCGTTTCTAGATTTCAACAAAAACATTAATCATTTTGATATTTTTATTTCTTATTCTTTATAACTTATTCACACATATTGCAAATATATACATATCTACTATAACATGAAGTGAAAATATATTATACCTACATAACGAAATGTCTAGTACACTTTCATTAGGTTAGTAAGATTCAAAAAGGCAAAACCTTTATTGGAAAATTTCGATCCTAACACCTGTAATTAGTTTTCATTAACACACATAAGTTACTTTTTTGGGTCTCTCAAGCGTGCCCCGAGGCGTACAAAAGGCCGTTAACTTTGGTTGTTATCTAATAATTATTAACTCCAGAACATTATTCCAATCGGATTTGCTAGTGGTTCGCCCGTAAAGGTCGTTGGAGATCAAGTGTTAATCTGCATAACAGTAATCTATTTCTTAGAATAGGTAACTAGAACTCGTGATTAAACATGCTAGGAAAATGTTGCAGCGAGATTTTATAAGAGCTACGAGTATGACTAATATAATATCTACATGAAGATAGCGCTGACAGAAAGTTAGTTGAGTTTGTCATTAATTTTGTCAACAATTTCAAGTGTAAACATCTAATTTTATGATAGAAAATATTTAAAAAAACCTATTTACACCTAAAAGCGCACTAAAATCACGAGTAGTAGGTATTTACAATTAAATATTAATATGAACACGACATAGAAGAATCCGTGGTGGCATTGATAGATGACATAGTAAAACTTTTACACTTATATGGATCACCGAAAGTTTTAAAGTCAAACAAAATAACAAAGTTAGCTTTAGTTCGGAATGACAAACTAGTACCTAATCATTTCCCAGATGCCAAACGTATAAAACTATGGCATAGATATTATGTTGTGGAGTATTTGAAATGTCTTCATGTATTAACTCTTGGGACTTAATATTGAAAACCATTGTGGAAAATAATAAATAAGAAAATAAGAATAGCAACTAGCTATTGTGGTTAACGTAAACTATAACTTTCTCTAAATTCCTTTTTTTGTTAAGGAGTAGTAAATAAATATACTAAAACAATAAATCATCTAAGTCTTAAACCACCTTCAACAGATAAGTAGTTGCCCGTTCTTTTTAAGTGACAGCTACGAGTAAACTCGTTCTGACATTTAATACCTATGTAACAATTGCACGGATGAGCACGTACCTTTTAATAAAATTCATTTTGTCCGTATTATCGTATAAATAAAAGGAAATTTAAATTACACGCAGCTGTAACAGATTAAAAACAAATACGCAACAACGAACATTGAAAAAATTGTACTCGTAAAAATATCAAGGGAAATATAAAAGAGAAAACTTTTACATTTGAGACTGAATAAAATATGAAACACTTTCTGATTTATTATTTACTCTAGTAACATTGAATATTATTCTGATTGAATGTAACTTCAGACGTATGTAAAGCTAAACATTATCATGTCGAATGAATTATTTGATTTATTTGTTTTGCATATTTATATTGTTTACTCTGTCTGGAAATGGATGGATAAAGCTATATTATGGAGTACAATATCTACAACTACATACTTGAAATATACAAAAATATTGAATGTACTTTGTAATTATTAGGCAATTTATAGTATATTTTTATAGAAAAAATTAAAACGAATAAGAAACGCGATTAATTGTAAGTTATGCTGACATCATATTATATTTAGTCTGACTCCTGGGAAAATATGTATCTAAGTACAACATATACCTATCAAGCTAAAATCCTTTATGCCGCTAATATTGCAGAACGTGCGGTAGAAATACCTCAGTAGACATACAACATCCGAAATACATACATAGCCCAGGGAGTATTGAGCAAAACAAACGGTTTATAATTTAAAAATCTACGAACGTTTCTTTTAACATTTCTTATTTGAAATAATGAAGGTCGGTGAATTATTCATCGCTAAGCTGAAAATTATCGTACTTCCTGATTTAGAAACAGTAATGGCGTCCTAAGCAACAATTTAAGGGATATTCCGTCTTGTATTAACATTTCTTGATTGTATTCGCGAGAAAATTTGCACATCAACTGAATGAAGCAATAAAGTTTTGCTAATTTTACATTTTACAATTTCATTTGCTGTTACATAATAATTTATCGTAAATTCACCCGTGTTAAATGTTAAATATTGTTGACAAATCTAGTGATTAAATATCCGCTGAACTTTAAGATATGATTCTTTTGTTAGGTTAGCCTCTACTACTAAGTATTAGGTCCTGCTCCCTACCCTGTTTTGCCCTACCTTCCCCTACTTTTTATTTTATAAGTTTTACCAGCCCCGATTTGCATCTCCAAAATTACTAGATACTTCTGATCTGGCCTTGAATGCGACGGTAAATTATTTCTTACACTAATAAAGTACGTACGTAAGTATTATACGTAATAAAGGAAGTTTTGATTAAAATAAAAAATATTTAAAATTTTAGATGATTGAGCTAAAAATTATGTCGCATAAACTATAAAATTATAAAAAGACTGCGATAAGTGTTTGAAATGTTGAGAGAGCGTAGAGAACTTGTAATGAACTCAAGAAGTGAAAATAAAGCAAAATTAAAAGAAGTTTCATAACTCAATTTAACGATCCTTTTACCGGCTCTACAAAGAGATGCTGTACCTGCAGACTGGTTCGAGTGTTGAGTAGTTAACTAATTATGAAGAATCATATCAATGACAGTTTATATATAATCTACACTTAATTTCCCATATTAACTGTCTTATTTAAAACAAATAATTATGCAGTCAGTCACTGCATAAAAACATAAATAATATAATATTAAATATATTACTTTTGCTACGTTATTAAAATACCTTATACCTACTGAAAAGAGAAGTCAATTGCTACATATTTACATTTAATACGTTTTTAATTTACACAACGTTATAACAACCTTTTATTACTCAAGATATTACAAAGTTGCTGTTTTAATTTAATTAACATGAAACTAGGTAAGATAATAAGTAAAAGTAGATCCAAGAAGATCGCTCGTTGAAATAATGTTTTAGCTCATAAAGGAAAATGAAATTATCGAGCCTAGAGCGGTTTATTATTTTTCAATTACTATCTTCTTAATAATTATTATTTCACACAATTTTCATATAAATTATTTTTGTCATATATGTACATGCCTAATTGGAAATAATATACCTACTTATAATTGAGTATAATGATCATCTTCAGTTATTTTTTTATCTCAGTTTATTAATTCCAAGACTAAAATATTTTTCTCGCTAAGCACCTAACTACTAATAAAAAAGTACCTAAAGAGAAATATTTATGAAGGTAATTTTGAGTCTTTAATGTTCACTTTTAGTCATTAAATTAATTTTCTCTGAATCTTTCTCTCTTTTACAACTTTATTATGATGTTTATACATTAAACAATTTTCAGATTATCCTGAAATATCCTTCAAAGGAAAACATAAATTACAAAAATGTAATATTCAAAACACTCAGACGCTACAATAAAAACCAAGATATTACGTTAAATATTTTTGAAGCGACAAAGATTAACGAATTCTTCTCAGAAAAAGCAATAGTGACTATAATGAAACCCTTCTACATAAAACGTATCGCGTCTATTTTTTTCGCATATTGCCACTTCTGCACATCACGCCGTCAGAATTCTATCCAATAAAAAGAACTGCTACCAATCTTCGTGATAAAGTGGTGGTAATATCAGTAGTCAGTCACTGGCCTAACAAAGGCTTTTACTTTACGGCCGATGGCGTTCGCGTCTGCAATGTAATATTTCCACCGCAGATTGCTGCCTCGGCTTTAAAAATGAACTTAGACCTTTGCACTTATAAAAGTTGCCTGTATCGCAAACGCAGTTTTGTATTCACGTTAGTTCGAAAGTTTTTATTAAATTTTTGAAAAGGCTTAACTTTTTAGGTACCTAGCATAATTTATGTAACGCAAGATGACCTAGATATATACGTGGATTTTATGACTAGTGTCCCCAGTTGGTCAGTAATTAATAAGTGTTAAAAAAGTAAGCATAACCTTTCTGAGAAATGAAGTAATACCTAAGTACTATGAAAAAATATTATTTTTAATACCGCTGGAAATTTATCATAGTCATGTAATATTCACAGTTATAAAATATAAGTTGACTCCCATTCATCGTAAAATTTTTAAGCCCTACGAAACCATAAAATTTTATACATTGCGCGATATGCAAGTTATTCATTCAATATGTTACAGAATTTAATAGTTACGAAATTGTCTCTAACAAAATACTCTCTTTAGCATATTTTGTTTTCACAATTTGCAGTTAAGCTGTCTAGACTTTCACAAGATTTTTAGAAAAAATATTTTGTATTCAGTTTAATAATATCAGATAAAGAATAACATCAAGGTTTCATTTACACACATAAGCTTTCGGTATAGCAACTATAGTGGCAAAACTTATCAAGCTGTACAAAATAACATCCATAAAACAAATACGATACTGTACGCAATTTCATCTAGCCATGATTATAAATAAAAATATTAATCAAGCATGTAATTTACAATTGTAAAAATTAATTTACAGTCATCCAAGTCTACTTTTAGTTCGAGAATAACTGGCATCGAATGCCTATTCTAGGGTACTAATTTCGTACTAGCCAGCTCAAGTTTCGCAACTATTTAGGGCAACTTGCTAGCACTTTCAATATATCGGACGCGGCGGGCGTTAGTCCGACACTTTTATTCCGAGTCCTCCCTTTTGTAGTTACTTGGGAAATATATAAGAGAACTGAATTGCAGTATTACTTGAAATCGTCTATAAAGGTATTTTCATTGACGTATTTTGGTGCAATACAACACAGTTAAAAACTAGGTTTAACAACAGATGACTGGTTTTGACGGTAACATATATATGTACATGTACAAAAGTAAAATAAAATAATAAGATTATAAAAAAAATAATAGCAAATAATATACGCAATCATGACAAGAAATGTTTAAGTTTCCTTGTGTAAAGGGTATGACAATAAAGCTTCTAAGCTGACTTCGAGGATCGATTCTACGACGTTAAGGAGCTTATATGCGAATATTTCCTCAAGAAATGAAACTGAATTTTAATAAATATATGTTTTATATATATCTACCTACGGCTACTAGTAGGTATCAATATTTATTTAAGTAATATCACAGTTTTAGTTTTATTACGATATCATGTCAGTTTGATAAAGTTTAAACAATAATATCCCTTACTAACATGTTATATCTAGTTGCCAACTTTACATAGCTTTTAAAAAAATATACTGAATATAATCACACTTTTATACAATTATATTACACATTGTACTAACGTTACCATATTATGTAGGTAGTGAAATGCGAAATTGATATGTTAACTTTCAACCTTACATAGGTAAATTAGTTTTAGTGATTCCAAAATAAAAATAATAATAATGAATTACCAATATGACTATCGTATTTTGGTGTTTCCGTGTATGTATTCCTCATTAATTACATTTTACATCTATAATTGACGAAAAAGGCCAATAATCAATACTTGTCTATGAAATGAAAAGAAAGCTAACTAAACTAAAATATAAGTCAATAATTCAACTAGGTAAGGGCTTAAAACGTGTTAAGGGATGTAGAAAGTTTCCATGGCCATCTTTATTTACTAGAATTAACTTATTACATAATATGTACCTATTATTTATTTATTATTTTCTTCAAATAAAATAAAATCGAAATCAACCGGATGAAGCGAACTTCCAAACATGGTTCCATACATACATTTTTACGTATGAAATGTCTTAAACAATAATAATAATGTCCAAATGACATCGTTGCATGTAAACATTATTGAATTTATGAAATAACTTTATAACCCAAATCAGCAAAAACAGATACCAACTTTGGCCTGGCTTAATGTTCATATCTAAATTCCCTTTAACCTCAAAGAGCAAGCTAAGTGTCTCAGTTATCTCCACGAATATCTCGGATCTCGGATGAATACCGTACGCAGAAGTTGCTAGGTAAATAGGAATAGTTGACTCTCTATATTTTTCTGTATGTTCCTAAAGTAAATCAGTGCAGAAAAAGTGAAAACATGCAAATAAAATATGTCTTGATGTGCCTTATTGTGTCATGGCCTTTATTTATTTTTGTATTATACTAAATTCTAAAATTAGCCAAATGAAAAACCTACAAGAAAAAAAAAATTAAGAGAAAATCTAAACCAAATCAATCTAACCCATCAATCATCAAAATCAAAAACCAATATTTATTATTATAAAAACGATTAATGCGTCAATTTCTTTGGAACAATTCATACACATATCGTTTTTAAGACGAAGTCCGTTAAGACAATTCAAATTCCAAAATTAGCCACCTTTATCGAAACACTCGTACCATCACCGCTTGAGTGCCAAAATTTGCAAATCCGCTATATCTCTCCGGTAGCTTTCCGAAGAGGCTTTCACTTCCCTTTGGTAATTCAAAGGCTGAGCTAAATTAAAACCTCGTCAGCTTTCAGTTTAAACCGTCTCGTCGTGTTTTAATGAAGTAAAACTAGTTTCTGTAATCTCAATTCTTGAAGGCGGTACAGATTTTCAATGTGAAAATATATTTACTTTTCCGATAGATCTTGTTGATCTTGTTTCTGTAACCTTGTGTTTTGTTTCTTTTCTACAATATTATTATTTTCTGTTTTTCTACTACCTATATTTTCTTTATTCTATGCTATAAAGCTACCTAATTAATTAATTATTTACTCATTTTTTAAGGAATCTAAATAATTAACTTGAATTTAAAAGTTACGATATAAAAATTAACGATGAAAGTAATACGCACGAAAAAATTGTAGTACCTAATACCCAATTAATTATTTTCAGACAAAACTATATAAATTCTGATATTTGATAACTCATATAATATTACAATAAAACATAAACAAATCTATTCTATCCAATTAACCATAAGCGTAACAAATTGACGTTAACACATCGAAATGCTGGAATGGGTTTTCCCGAGCTCTAACAATATTTTAATTAGGAACAAATTACTAACATATCCACTGAAGTGTAGCGAGAACATGTGCACGAAATTACGAGAAAATAGGTCATTTTAACATAAACATACCCAATGCGGGTTTCGTATACTATACTTTCACACGTCGAAAAAAACCTCCCGAGACCACTTTCAGTATTAAAATATTGGGATCCATCTTTTCACAGATAGACGTGGTGTCGGTTTATCAATATTGAATTTATATGATAATAATATGCCCGTGTACTTTATATATTATGTACCTTTTAATCAGTACCATCTACACCACACCTGTGCAGTAAACATTTCTTATATTACTACGCGGCAAGTTAACACGTATTATATGTCTGTACCTATCACCTAATACCTATCCATGAGTGTATTTTACTTAGCTCATAAACTTAGCTTAAACTTTGGGTAAAAAACGTAACACAGCCTGTATATATGCCACTGCTGGGCATAGGCCTCTTCTCCTATTAGGGAGAAGGTATGGAGCTTAATCCACCACGCTGCTCCACTGCGGA
>DVXP01001191.1:0-15861 GCA_018235645.1 Junonia grisea | reverse complement strand
ATATTAAAATATTCTTGAAGATGTGTCAAATATCTTTGAAAAATTGTAAACACCCATAATTCAAATATAATAAAAAAATAATACATAATATTGTCATAGACAAATATGTACGATACCGTGAAGGAACAGTAGAGGCGTTCGTCATGGTGAGGGCCAAAATTAATCAAACGAAGTACAAGAGCCTAATTTTTTTTGAAGCACTTCTTTAATTTTGTAACCCTTATGGTGCGTGGAATATTTTATTCAATTGAGATGTTTAGAGTTAAAACATCTATATGAGATCGGATAACATTTTGATACTGAAAGTCATATGGTATTGGCAACATTTTAAATGAATTTTTTTTTGTGGGAATTTTATTTCATTTATTTTGACTTAAGGACCTACCAAACTTAAACAGTTAACTTTAAACTACAATATTTTTTTTCTGTAAAAAATGCACATATTTAATTAAATACTAGAAAAACCGTCGAGACAAAGAAAAAATATTAGTAATACGGAAAAGGCGTCGTTTTTTCTGGTTCGTTCTACATAATTAGGGCGTACTAAGAAATTATCTCGAGTAATTGGCTTAAATGGTAAACCGCAGTTATTTTACGCATTTAATTAATACTAAATTCATTGTAGAACATGTAAGTAAATGGCCTAGTGGTATTAAAGGGCGGTTCTAAGAGTGTGTCCTCACAAAATATGTTTAGTTACAGTATATAACATTTTCAAAATTAAAATATTGAGTAACAATTGTTAAATGTTTTTAAAATACAGCGGACTTAGTGTGGAAGACACTGAGTCCGCTGTATTCTGTTAACCACGTAGACTCTTGGGTTAATTTTTGGACGTTTGGATGGACAGTCTAACACTTTAACGCCAAAACGGTATAGCTGATTTGGCTCTAAGTTGGCTTATATCGCGAATTAGGACATAGATTATATTTATTTTAACCTTAAAACTTCAAGGATCTACTTACAATCATTACAAGAGCATACTATATCTATATTATATAGCGATTTGTTTAATATGCTGTGCCCAAAGCATTTAAATATTACCTCATTTATGTAAGCGTGAATGTGAGTTTGTTTTATTGTTTGTTTGTGAAGCAAATTATATAATAGCATATTTTTAAATCTCGGAAAATGAGCTGAAGGGATGAAAAACAGTTGTCTTACCGATGATAAACCATAAACTAACGATAAACAAACTCCACGCGCGGGCAAAAGCAAATAGGACATGATATTTTTTAGAAATTCCCCAATATTTTTCTTTGATTTAAGAATTTATATTGTTCTCGAAGACAAAATTTTAAACATTAATCTACCATTGTACCTTACGATTGATGCCAGACAATATTTAAGCCCGTGATTGTTAATTAAGATCTGAATAGCTATTCAATGCACTAGGCTATTTCAATTATAAACACATAGATAATCAAGAAATGTTTAAAATACAATTTACATTAAAGGTTTTATTTGATATTAGTAACTTGTATATCAATGGAATCAATACATAAATTTTAGCGAGTTATCTTTTGCGGCTTGTGCATTTATATGAAAAAACTTCCTTTTTTTTACACAATATATTTCAACGACATGAAGCACGATATTATGAGAATTGCATTAAAATTCACTTAAAAAAAATTCCGTACAATAGTAGCTGGGCGAACGACGCTCGGAACTCTATTCGCCGATATGTATATATAATTAAATAAATATAGAAATATTGTTCTTTAAAGACATTTAATTAGATTATAAATAGCAACAAAGTAAAGAATAGTATTGCATACATTAAAATATTTATCTTCAATAAATATGTCAGTGTATTAATCCATATACAGAAATGCTTATTCAGATCGTGAGCTTTCAATGCAAACTGGTGGCGTGCTTAGTTCATAGCATCGGGTGACTAAAACAGGCAACGTCTAATAACATTATATCTTCATCAATTATTACTTAGACAACTAAAACTTATTCCGTACATTATATTCGTCCATTTTAGTCGATATACTTGCATGACGGCTTTTTTCGAAATGTCGTATTTTTTTGTAAAAACAACCAGTCTTGCTGTAGCCGTGTAGGTACTTCAAATTAATTTAATTTAACAATTCTCGCTTCGATATTAAATATAAATAGCTAATTGATAACTTTATTTAATAAGTCGTTGCGTCCTTTTCGAGTAGCTTAAGTACGCTTGTATTGTTTATGTAATTTGTATAGCAAGTTCTCAATACATTATAGTTATAGATACAATGTAATTGTGGTAGTTCTATTTTAGGAAGAAATATTGTTTCCCTCGACGGCAACAAATCGTGGCCGCTGTGAGAAAGTTCTAAGTGCGTGATAGAACGCCTACTCTGTAGAGGTGGTTACATATTGTATTATATAACACAGAAATTACGTGGGTTCTGCTTTGTACAAATGTTTTAATAGAACTTTAAGCCAAAATCGAAATCGTAGGAAATCTTAATATGTATAAAGTAAATAATTCTGGTAAAAATATTTGTTAGAATTACTATTGACATTATGAACGTGATATTGTAAATTCTGTTAAAGAAGACACTTCAGAAGCGAACTACTCCAACTATTCCAACTCTTTATAGAAATATAACGCCATGTCTCCTGTCATGACACCATTTTAAACACGTGTCCCATTAACAACATATTCACATTTCTGTGTAGAATACTGTGTGTAGTCTTAATTTAATTTTTGCCTTAAATATATTATATTTTGTATTAAAATATGATTTATTAGCAATATTCTTCCAAGGGTCTGTGAGACAGCTGCGGCCGGCCCACACATCTGATGATATCTCCTCTGCCAGAGCTTGTATTGCGCAACCTGTAAAATTCACCAAGCTAATAAAATCTCGCTCCTTCTAGATGACACGTTGTTATCTATACTACAGACAGGTAGGCGTTTAAGTGAAGTATCTGTGTTTTGACTTAAACTTAAAACAGAAGCAATTTTACTCCATTGATAGAATGATAAAAAAAGTGATAGGAATGATAAGAAATTATAAAAAAGCATAACTTAAAAGATACAGGATAACATCATAAGTAACAGGAAACCTGTCATAATTAACAGGGAATTAACAGGGTTAAAAAGGAATTATGCTGTTTAAACATTACTTCAATTTACATTATAATACACTACCATTGCTTTAAGTAGGTGGCTGAAGCATTGGAAAGAGTCAAGTTCATCGTTTTCATTTTCATTTTCCTTATAATCATAAAATTGTAATACCGTATGTGTATACTTAGATAAAATAAATAATTAAAATCATACTTAATTTTACGTTAATATAAACAGACATAGACTGCATTAAAACGTTTAAAACGTATCTATTACAACATCATATAAGGAACGTAAGTATGGCGTATTGTAATTTCTCGGTAACCAGCCCCCGTATCTATCATTCAAGTAATTTGGCGCAAACACACGCGGACATTTTGCCAGCCATTTATTACGTCATAGCCAAGTACTGACGCATGCGTGAGGTGCGAACTCAATCTGCGGCAAACATGCAACTGGTACTTTTTGCTACATTTTCCACGAAACCAATAAACGTCCACTGTTTAGATTTTTTAGCCGATATTTTTATGATTGGGTGAGAATATCCGATCTTATCGACATTGTTTGTCTTTTTCGAGACATTCGATAATGTTGTTCTTGAATTAATTTGTTACAAAACGATACTATCTGAAATAAGTGTTAGTGTTTTGACACGATATCTACTTTATTAATAGAGACATTTCTTGATTAACTACATCGTAAATATTGAATATAAATTTTTGAACATAATCTTAAAGTTACCTTAAACACTTTTTTTTGTATTAAAGAATTATTAAAATAACTAAAAGAAAACGGATAACTAATACGTAATATTTTACCCTTAGCAAATAAAGGCTAATCGCGATGACGTGTCCCTAATCAAATATCGTTATCCTTACCGTGACTTACCCGATTGTGTGTTATTCTTATCAAATAGAAATTGAGGAAACACACACTTAAATGTATTATGTCAGTTGTTGTTTTGACGTCAAATGTTAATGTAAACCAGCATACAGTAGTTATATTGTAGGTGTTTGCGGTTAGTCGCCGAGGTGCTATAAAATTACCCACCTATTTTGCAACCTATTATCGATTATGGACCAAAAATGTTTTATATTTATAAAAAAAAATAATTTATAAAAAAATAACCTTAAAAAAATAAAGTATTGTAAGTACGTAGGTTTAAATATGTACTATAGTACCTACAATAAAGTATACTAACTAGACACATTTGTAATCCTGTTTTCTATAAAAAAAATGTTTTTATTTAAGTTAAAAGTTAAGTAATAATTATAATTTACACATATCGATCATTAAATCATTAATAAATATCTTTTCAATTCGTAGTTAGCATTGCTAAATTAATATAACAACTTGTCATTATACGCCCAATCGAATTCTTATGATTATTGTCTTTTGATTGACCGGTAATTAATGTTTAATAATCCAATTAGGATATGCCAGTTTCAATAAAAACAAGTTGGTTGGAATGTTCACAAAAAGTAAGTCATTCGCATGCGTATAAAAACTGATGATCATTTGTGCAAATCATTAACGCAAGAAACAAAACATCGGGTAGTTAACGGTTGTTTTTAAATTGACAGTCGCCTCGGACTGTACATCAGTTTATAATAACCATATTAAATAATTATTTTATAAGTAGTAAAAATTTCAATAAAGAAACAGACATTCTCGTTTATTTTTTCAACGACAATTACTGTAATACTTCAGTGGTAGTTCATTCATCTTGATGTGGTAGAGTACTCTTAAAACGGGACGGATTATTTTAATTGTTTAACCTAAATTCAAATTAAAATATTTATACAGATAATCTTATCTTTTAGATATGTAGTATAAGAAAACTTGTATTTAAAGGTTATCGAGACATGTAATTAGTCGATACAAACTTTAGTACAAAGTGACCAATGAAACGCGACCGTTAATAAGTATTCACAACACGTCCCACCTATAATTGTATAAAAAATCTGTAACAAATGTATGTATGGGTATTCAAAAATGAGTAAAAAACAGAAGAATTAAGTACCAACCTCATTTAATTTGTAGTTACAGGTAATTATGCATATGTTTGCTGCTATAATTTTATGCGTGATGTGTCTCTTAAATCACTAAAAAAAGCTATTTTTTATATTTTCATTTTCTCATTCTTAATTCTCATATATTTTCACGAACTTTTATGTTATTCATTCCCAAATGTTTCTTCTTTTTGGTGTTTGAATCAACTCGTAAAAAGCTGCTTTTGGACGTATGCTATCTAAACTGTAGGAGATTTATTAAGAAGGTCTTCAAAAAGTGCTACACAGCATAAATCTATTTAAGTTTAAAAAATAACACATAAATTTATATTGACGCTTATATTTGACAAATATTATGTGGTATTTATAAGCAAAGGAAGAAAACAAAAATTTACAGTGGTCAAACCCTGTTTAATAAGTTTCTTTAATAGCCGTACCTAGGAGAGAGTGTAGAAGCCCATTCTTCTTGCAATAGTTTTTGTTCTTTCAATTATTCATTGTTAAAATAAATGTCATCACAATATTTATCATAGTCCACACTAAAATTTATTAATATTTCGCTTATTTAAGTTGTTTACTTAAATTGTTTTAGATATTAAGGGAATTAGTGAAAGCAGATTTAGAAAAGATATTACGAGAATTATAAGAAAAATGCGTAGGTTATATAGAATAGATGTACACACAGAATAAAAAGTAGAGTCGGGTGAGTGTTCTGTAACCAGATCGCATAGCTTAATATCTAATTCATTTTCGATTTGCATTTAAAAATACATTAGTTATACTTTTTAATTTAACTGCTAAACCAGGACAGGATGCTGGTTAAAAATATATAATAATAACTTTCGGTTTTTATGGCGTTGTTGTGTATAAAATATTTTATTCAAGATTTTACAAAAAGTAATCGACAGACTACATGATACAACACAATATGTAATAAGTTTGGATCGCAATAAGGAGAAGAGGCAGTTTATATCCGGAATAATATCTCAGATATTGTTAACAGGATTAATTAACCTCCGGGATAAGGCAAAAGATCTATCTTTATGCTCGAACAAAATCAAGGACATAGTACCATCATTAGATATGCGCAGTTACTTAATTGTGTCCAATATAATCGTTTATGAATTGTGTAATGCCGTATATTTTGTATTTACATATAATTTTAGTAAAATAGTGTACACGGACGTGTTTTATAACCACAACCATGTTTACTCGGAACAAATATTAAGAACTCTTCCGTGACCATCGACAATTCAGTATAGGTTAAAGATTTAATGTGTTTATAGTAAAATAATGATACTGTAAAACATTTTTGTTTAATTTAATGCAATTATTTGTTTAATTTATCATTTATATGCTTTTAAAAATGATTGAAAATTGGTTTCTTAAAGCTATGAAACTTATTTTATCGCATCCTTTGTAGTGCTAGAAGGGACATTCATAATCAAAGTGTCGGAATTGCGATAAAAGGTAAAATGCAGTTGGTTTTGTTACTTTCAATTCATGCAAACAAAGAAATAAATAAAGTAAGCATATTAGATGCTTGTAAGTGCTTACTACTGGGCACTAAGCTGGGATTCTATGACCTTAATCCGCCACGCCGCCTCTATTCCACTGCGTATTAGTATTAGTGGATATACTTGTAACGAAATTTCTCCCGACTCATATTTATTTATTTGTTTATTTATATTCTTTTTGCACAGCAATAAAATTATAAAAGAAACAAATATACAATAAAGATTTGAGGTTGCATCAGTTGCATCATTGCAACATAAAGGTTTCTTTACGATATTTTACTTTATCGCTAAGTCGAGATGAATGAAACTCAAAAGCACTTAAAAATTACTTGAGAGCTACGAGTATACAGTCAACGTTGCTTTCATTTTGATAAAATGGTAGCGGAAATAACACATTTCCAACATTTATCAATTATGTTATTATTAGTAAATCTTATCAACAGTCATTGATCAAGTAATCAAATATTATTACTATCAATCGATATTATCAGCAGTTTCTAATTGTTTGTTACAATGATAAGCGTTATAATTGTTAAATTCCCTTATAATTCACAGTTACCTACTCAAATTTTAGCTTTATCCTTATCCTTGTAGGTACATAAAAATATAAAAACAAAATAAATATTTTTGGAAAAACCAAAGATTATATCTCTTGCAAAAGTATAGAAAAAAGCAGTAAATAAATAAGTTAAAAATCATTAATTTGTTGCGAGGTCAGTTTTATAAACTTTAAATCCAAAAAATGTTAGAGGTACTGAAAGAAAAAAAACGATATTAAGACTTTGTCGGTGTAATCCATACACGCGTACATTCGTGCCGAATTACAGTTTCCTAATATTAAGGACCTCGGAGTTATGACGCGGGAAGACAGACAGACGGACGTAGCGAAACTATAGGTAAGTGTTCCGTTTTAACTGCGGAACACTAAAAATGGCTTTTGTTCATTTGTTACCTATTCAAAACATTTAATAAATTAATTAATCTTTGTAGGTTCTTTTAATTTATAGGCTTCATATAATCTTGAAATTAAACACAATATATCTTTTACTACAATAGATATTGTTTTGTAACGGGATTACTAATGGCAAGAGCTCATTACTATTAATAGATTGCAATTGGTAATGATAAGGAACGGCGCGGTTTGCGTACATGGACTTGTCTTATCAATAATGCCTTTTAGGATATTCGCCTTACATAGTAAGAATTGGTTCGAAGATTAGTTTGATTATGTTGTTGTTATTGAAATGAATATCTTAGAATTTCAACAATTTGAACGTTATTGAAGATTTTTGAATTTGTTTTAATTTGAAATATGAGCTTTAGATCTAACTCTACACCTATATAATTTATATATAAATCCATCCAATTTTTTGTATATAAATAATGTAAAAAAGTAAAGAGGTCAAATTAATTGCAATAAAATTACTTTAAACGGATTCAAATCGCGTATATTAATTATTTTTATCATCCCGACAGCGTTCGTGGTCACGGGTAGACTAAGATGACATTCGTCTCTTTGGAGTATTAAAGAAACATTATTTACATCTATCGCCAACGATTCCTAAGAAAAAGTACATATGTGTGTAAAGTACGTTTAAAGTAGTTTTATTGCAATCGCGAAAATATAAGATAACATTATAGATCAAATTAAGTTTAAAACTAGAATCTAAAAAACTAGAACTCTAAAAAGTATTCAAATGGAATACATTTTGTTAGAATTGGTAGCAGACGATTGCGGTTCTTATAGAGTTAAGACTTTTCTAAAGATAAAATAGTTTGTTTTTTCAAATGAATTGAAGTCAAATTTCAAATGAGTACATTTTCTTGTTTTATACCCTTTAGTTTTGTTTAATTCATCCATCGTTAATATTATATTTGTGTGGTTTCAAACAAGTTGAAATTCAAGAGATTCGCAAAAAAGATTATTTTAGTTAAGACTCGTAAAGGCAATGTTTGACTTTTACTCAAAGGGAACGTCTATACACCGTGTTCTAGGGAGGAGCTTTCACATAAATTGTGTTCGAAATAGTATGAAATGAAAATCGATTATGATATTTTTTTCATTTTAGAGCTGTGCGGCTAAACTACGTGTATAGTGTCGTACTGTATTGGTTTGCCCTCATCACAATTTAATACTCATGTATACAAATTAATACTCATGTATGAAATTTAACCGATAAAACAAAATATACAAAAAGCTCTCAAGTTTTGTAAATTTTATAAGGAGATAAATGTCGCACGGTAGTCAGAACATTATCAAACCTGTCTAGCGTTTGTTAGTTTTTTTGCGTACACATTAAACTAATAATATCGAGTATTAATTTATTTAATCAAAGCATAGACATAAGAATTTATAAATATTTTTTTGAATGGATACAATTAAAATTTTATCTAAATGTCTATGTAAAGTGTTAAAATTATTGGTCACAAAAAATATCATTTTTGCGCGCCAATATTTTCACACGTCAGTCTATCAGAAATATCCTTAAAAGTGATGGAGTGATGCCATCGTGTTGTTTTACAGCCAGTTATTGAGAAGGATGACCATAGAGTATACAAACTGTTCGGTAATTTGTAAAATCTGGTAACTCGTACTGTTGCAAGCGTTCGAGGCGGCTATTTATTATACTTGCAGCTTTGAATTACGTGCTTTTATTTTATTTACACGAAGACGCGAACTATTAATATGGTGAAGACAGGCATGTTATTGAGTAACTAATTTGTGTTGAAGCTCACTGGACTTTAATTATGTATGTAAACGACTTTTAAGTAATGTAGAGTAATTTTTCTCACTATTTCTTTTTTCTTTCCTAGTTTTTTTAGCTTGTTTTAATATAGTGTTGAAAATAGAATTTAGAAAAACATTACAAAATACCAAACAATCTCTGGATAA
The DNA here is from genome assembly GCA_018235645.1 of Junonia grisea. Classification (NCBI taxonomy): domain Eukaryota; kingdom Metazoa; phylum Arthropoda; class Insecta; order Lepidoptera; family Nymphalidae; genus Junonia; species Junonia grisea. The sequence goes on along the minus strand of DVXP01001191.1, from coordinate 6,375 downwards.
CAATGCTATTTTGCTTAGATTTATGATGTTTATTAAAAAATTATATTTTTTACAGGTCCGTCAGGTTTTCTGCTTTAAATGTATAAGCGAATATCGAATCGTATTAATGAGTACTGTGTATCTAGTATGATGCTGTAAACATTCAATCTTCTATGTTATTGATGAATATTAAAATGACTCAAGCTCAAAAAAATTATATTTACATTGTTAACCACAAGATGATGGTTGACGCAACTACAATAAGTATAATAACAGCGTTAACGCAGTAATATGTATTAATTTAAGACAAAAATGAACAAATGACACAAGGAACATGCGAATATAATGTACTTTTTTCTATTTTACTAAATGTCCGATGTTTTACGCCGTGAAAAAGAACGATTAATTACTTTTAAGAGAGTAGAGAATTAGGACAATAATTTAGGTATAGCACAGTATTTACAGTCGAAGATGGATTGAACGCTTTGACTCAAGAGATCAATTCAATATAATTTTATTTGAGAAAATGAAATCCTAAAGGCGGGTCGATATCTGTGCGTGCTTGCGCAGCTAACGAAACATTCGTGTTACGAAGTATTACATACAGTAGCGCGAAGATCGCATACAATGGTCCAAAGAACTATTAGCGTACCTAATATGTGTTTTTTTATGGAATAGGGCGGCCAACGACCTGACAGATCACCTGATGGAAAGTGAATGCTGTAGCCCATGGACATTTGCAGCACCAAAGGAGCTAAAAAAATGCGTTGCCGACCTTTTAGGGGTTATGGAGGGGGAATGGATGGGGAATTAATGGGGAAGGGGTATGGAATTTAGCCTCCGGTACCCTCACTCACGCGGCGAAACACGACGCAAGCGTCATTTTACGCCGGTTTTCTGTGAGTAATTATTGGGCGGTAAAATTCTTATTTTTTTAGGCTAAATTGGCAATTTATAAATAGGCAACGGAAGGTGACGACAATTTTTTTTATGCTATTTTGGTAGTTTGAAGATAGGTAACGGGAGATTAAGAGGGCGTTAGAGATTTTCAGTCAGAAATTTTTGCCCAGGTTGCCGCCAAGGCCGGCACTGACAGTAGCTTATTATTATTCCCTTGTGGACTGCCTTTAACAATATTTAATTGTGTACATTGAGGATAGGTTTGAACTTTAAAAAGTAATTATCAATCAATAAACAGAAAATACCGCAATAACAAAATTTATTATTTTTAAACTACTATGAAGTCATAGAGTATTTGTCACACCGGAAGATCAGTTATTTATAGCCATTGATAGTTATGTGGTTAAATATTAACAGTCAATATTTAGTTCAATGAAACATTATGACAAATAATATTGTATAGCTGTAAATTTGTGTGATTTATGTAGAGCATTAGAAGTAACTTCACAATAGTTCTAGAAAATTTTGTAGTCAATTTGTTATTCTCAATATATTTATTTTATAACGTAATTAGGTATAATGAATATTTTAATGATTACAAAAATCTTTCTTTACAGCAATTCTGAAGCAATAATTTAATTGGAGACTGTAAATAATATATTGAAAATAATTAAGCGATAAATGAACCTGAAATCCTTTTGCTTTAAGTATCTTTAGATACCGGACATCCGTATTGAGCAAAAACTTTACCGCTCAATTAAACGTACTATAAATAAACAATTAGATTAACCCGTCGTAATTGCAATAGTTAAGGGGAAACCCATGAATGACTTCGGTATATTTTCGCTGTATTTTGCCGGTGAGGCAATTCACCTTCATGCCTTATCTAATCAGAGATATACAAAACTATGTGTGTTATAGTATATTATTTTTAGTCTACGGTAATGTCCCCCTTAAGAAAATCTAAGAATACAGAATTTACGTAATATTATTTTTTTTAATTTGTTCTCATGCTATAGTGCTAATCTTTATTTTGTCTGTAATCAAATACATTAATTTTAATTATAATTAAATCAGTACCGATATTAAAAATTGTGTTGCTATAGGTATAGATTTTTTTCGTCAATCTATTTTAATGTAACGACAAATCAAAATGAGTAATTTAATTTTAATTAAATATGGTAATGTGATATGTCTATTTTCCTGTGAATAATTTTTAGAGATATTGTTAATATATCTCTATATTGAGGATCACACAAAAAATCCGGAGCATATAATATTACATTAAATCACAGAAGTTTCAAATTATAACCTCCATCGAAAATTTTTAATAATTTTATTCATATGTTATACATTCCTAAAGTATATAAGTTAAATGTATTCGCTTGCGGTATTGCATCTGTTTAATGACGTCTGTACTTTAATGTTTATAAACATTATAGTAAAAGTCGTAAGTATTACTGATTGAGTAAAACTAATTATAGGATTTCTTAAGCGATTTGTAATTTTAAGTGTGAATTACCGCAATTAATGTCGTGATTACGTTTTAATAGAATGATGCTAAAAACAATAAATAAGGTACGATATTTTTAACTAAGAAAGTAAATGGGTATAGAGAAATAAGTTGTAATATTTTTATCGTCATAACCGCTATATCTATGAAAATTTCCGTCAGTGTGGATTGACATTAAATTAAATTTAGATACATTTAAAAAGTACGTCTACGTTTTATGAATCTATGACAAAATAAGTAATCGAATCGTAGCGAGTATGTTAAACAGAGGAAGAAGGAGCTGATAAATAATTAATAATTTAATTTTAACAAATTAAGGTGTCTCGTAATGTCACATAGAAAGATAATGGTCCAAATAGATAGATGTGTGAACATTTTTATTGACTCGGCTTTGCAAGGCTTTCGATATTCGCGTCTGTGGGTTGTCGACCTGACACGGTTGCTCTACCGGATCTATTAGTCAGATGCCGATTCGACTGTCGTATGTATTTATATTCCGTTTACACGCTTAATTGATTGGTAATTAGGTAACTAGTATCGTAAGATCGTAAGGCTTGTTAACCGTTTCTCGTTTCTTAGTTAACACGTAATATGTAATCGTTAAATTATTTCTAAATGCGTATACTATATTTAACAATTATCAGTTAAATTTTGTCAAATATATAGTTAAATGTCATATATAGACATATGCAAAAATTTATGTATAACCTATTTCTTAAACTTTACTCTAGAGCGATCTCTAAGTTAATTGTGTCTAAGTAGCGATATGATACGTAAAAACACTTACACGAGGTATTAAATGCCCCGTGTAAGTTTTTTTCTATATGTTAAAATATTTTTGAACTCATAGCAAAAAATATAAAATAGATATCAACTTATAATTATAATAAAAATCACATTTTTTAACGTGTTTAAAATTAATTTATATAAATTCTAATAAGACATTTCAATATTCACATCGCATAGTAAAATAAGTGTAATTACATCGATATTGACAACAAAAGTGGAGTAATGATTAAATCTCGTAACAGAGTAGTGACAGCCAGGTGGTACGGTAAGTACTACCTGTCCGTAATAAGGCACATTCTATCGCAACTAATAAATGGTAATTCAACACGACAAGTCAATTATGAATCGACATCGACATAAACACGGTATTGCCGGAATATCGCTGTAATATCACTTATTGGTAAATTATTTATTTCTTTTCTACGTTTGTTTGTACATAGATGTATGTTGAATAAGTGATTTATTATTTTTAGGTTGATTATTTTTACATATAGGCGCGAGGTGGTCTTATAGACAAACTATTAGATTTTTTAATAAAATGACAGCTATAACCAGTATCAAGTTTAAGTATAATATTTCTTTACTTTACTATAATACATCTCTCTTTTCAATTTACTTGCTGTAAATAAAAACATTCACCTTTTTATTTCATATTTAAAGGAACACAAGTAGATACAATTTTTTTACTAAAATACACTATACCTTCTAGAAAAACATGTAAACATAAATAATTACGCTGGCAGCCCGTTCCTCGGCCTGTATAATTATCGGGAGTAGATACTTTATAAAAATATACATTTGAGGGTACGGACCGCCGGCCAACAAGTAGAGCTGCACCTCATTAGCTCAATATCAACACGTTGTGCCGTTAATAGATATGTGATTATGGATATTATTTAAATTGCCTGACAAATTATACGTCGGGACGCGGTTCCAGTCGCTCATGTCGGCTGCGTTTCGCATTTCTTGTATACTCGCGGATATTGTAGGTTTGTGTACAAAGTATTAATCTAGAGTGGTTATAAAGAGAAGAAATTGTATATTTGAGATACCAATTTTGGTTGAATATTTTGCTTAACAGTGATGTAAGTAGTGCTGAAGTGATTTCATTTGATGCTGAAGTTGATTGTCATTTGTCGTTTCAATTAGACATTAATTTGTTTTACTTAATTATAAGTTGTACACTCTTCATGTTACTTTGTTTTATGAGTTAAATGATAAAATTGCAGAATTTAATATTATGAATAAGACTACAAGAAATGAAAAAAACGTCTTATTATTTTTATTTATTTGACAGGAAATGATCAGCTCTGTGTATATCACTGTTCGGCCCTTACTTCTCGGACACGAGTCGTCAATTAGTTGTTGGTACTGAAGGAAAATGTGGCCTTCGGGTAAAATTGTGAGTCTGGTACTTGTGTACATACCGTGGACATATGAGTCGCGACATACAAAAATTAAATCAGCCGAAAACCAATTTTATTCCAGACACATAAATGTCATAATGGAGTGATGTAATTGTTATTCAAAGGGCCGATGTGATATATCGTACTAGCGTTTCTAAATGCCTCTTCGATCTCACTGCATACTTAACGAAACGTGCCGCTTGTAAATGAATGTCCTTAAATTATTTAAAAGTGAACATTTCTCGATGGAGTTATTATGTTGCGTCCCATTTTTTAAAATTATCTCTCACGATGTATAATAATAATTGAGCCGAAGTTTTATATTGAAATGTGTGTTTCTGGGTTACATTTTATAAGTACCTGTATTATTTTGGTTATTAACATTTTATTGATTTTTTTTTTACCTGTTTCAATGTTATTCTTCAATATGCAATACCTGGCCGTGGAACTTGATCTTACAAAAATACCCACGATTAGTTATAGAGCTTTAGTTAAAAAAAAATTAGAGATATGGGCAGTAAACAGATTTAAATCAAAACAAATTCCCATCTATTCTATTAAGAGGCAATTTTGCAAAGACCTGAAAATTTGAAATACAATCGAAATAAAAAAAATGTAATTATTTACATATTTATAATTGATTTACGTATAATATATTCTTAATGTCTTCTCAATGATACGTATACCGTTTAATAGCATAGTATTCGCGTAGTAGGCGTTCAATCAATGTTATTGGATCATAATGATCAATATCCATTGTTAATGCTACTTACTTGTACGAATGACGTCACCTTTTTATCTTGATTGCATGAAGATTGACAGAATGTGTACTGTTTGTATAGTTCAGTTGCTCTTTCATATCTCAAGCTCCTAAGAGTGAGGCATGGGCATGAATTAGTTAATTATAAAATAATATGAAAATTTTTTATGGAATAATTTTTTTTTGTTTTGAGAAAGTATGCAATTATCATGTTTGAAGTAGAAAAAACACTTTTACTCTAGCTAAGCGCAATAAAAAAAAACTCTTTAAAGCTAGTGTTATGTCATATTTATATTCAGGTAGGTATTCGTCCTGCAGCTGGGTTTGTTACTACAGTTTTACGCCTGTACAATATCAAAGGCAGTACATAACGTTCGACTTCAGATACACTATAATACTCTATTCTTGTTTCTTCCACTATAAATTAAAATATAGTAGAGTTTATATATTTGCACTATTCGCTTACTGTACTTAATTTTACTATTCTACACACATTCTTCCATATATTTTTTGGTTAAAGCCAATTGACCACAGCTATAAATAAGCTGGATTGATCACGTACAGTCAGAAATCTTGTGTTCCATACCTAACTACTATGCTTAGTAAAAGAGCCCGAAGTATGGTCTCTTATTCCTATAGAATTAGGGTAGGTATAAGTAAAAGAATTTCAGCGGCTCTGACAACTACTTTGTTGTGGTTGTGAACATTCATGTGTAGTACAAAATTCTTTAGCGTCAGTTAACTTTACTTGTCTCTGTTACTGTTACTGGTTAATTTATACATTAGAAACATGAAAATTTTTACCAAACTTTGGTGGAGACTTTTGGGTTTAATAAATAGAAATTCATAAATCACCTTCGATCCCGTTTAATCGTTTAATTAGATATTTTCATAACAAGTGTAAATTTTAAAAAATTATTAAGCCCCCGACCATACCGACTGATTTATTTTATAAATTATATTTAATAATACACACACACACACACACACACACACACACACACACACACACACACACACACACACAC
>DVXP01001190.1:0-15863 GCA_018235645.1 Junonia grisea | reverse complement strand
AGCCGCGGATAGACAGACAGACAGACGGACATGGCGAAACTATAAGGGTTCCGTTTTGACTACGGAACCCTAAAAATTCATTTCGCGTGAATTAGGTGTTTTTTTTTTAATATTAAGTCAAAATATAAAGCATTTTAATAAAAAAACGCCGGTGAATGTGTGTTTGAGACATAGAAAGAAAATTTTTCAACAAATTTAGAAAATATTGTTTTAATGGTAAATAAAAATAAAAAACAAAAACCTTTTTTTTTTAATTTTCATATACCTAAATTTTGAGGTCACAACTCTGTCATGCAACTTTTTTCCATGAATTTGTAGTTTTGCCGGTAATCGAAATAATCCGTTTTTCCTTTAAATTCCTGACCCCGGATCGCCTGCAATTCGTTTTTAATTTCCTTTTAATTATATATTTTGAACTCTTTTGCCGTGGATTTCATTCCACTATTTTTTTAATCTATCTTCATTGTTCGTCTATAATCTTTAATTTCATAAATCTATGTATCTATAGGTATATTAATACGTGAAGCGAAAACGTCGTATACCTACACTTATACGAAATTTCGGACAACGGAGGAGTATGAAATTTGGCATAGTTTAAGTTTATATGCAGGAGAATCTATAAAGTTAATGGTAGGGGAGCCCGAGATGCTATATGATGTTTTGCATTTCACCGGTGCGGTGGGAGGAGCTTGTACAGGTTTTCGAAAATGGAAAAAGAAGAAACTGACACACGAAAAAACTCGAGCGCGTCAGATATTGATAAGGCATGCTAAGTGAAGCATCTCATAACTCCTACTCAAAATGCTGACGATTTGAAAGCCAGAAGTCATGGCTGATGTTTGAACATGAAAAAGTTATCCTTTCTTTGAAATACCTTAAAATACTCCAGCGTGTCAGATTACGATTCCAAGGATTCATCTGGTTATCTTTGTCATCCCGTCCCATAATAAACAGCTTGAAGCAAACTCACCAATATTAAGTATTCATATATGATAGGGTTACATTATAGGGTTCAAGACTTTTCCCCATATGGTTTTCTGACGCTCTCGAGTAACAGCAAAAATCCCCGCTTGAGCTCCCCTACTATAAGGTTTTTTTAATATAATTTCCATTAAATAAATATGTTAAATTTTGTAAAATATGACTTTATCGCTCATCGGCACTACTACACGGATACATTTGTAAATAAAACCATTAATCACAATATTGTCAGATGTCAAGGTGTCGAATTAAAATATTTAAAAACAATGAATGTCATAACTAAAAAGGTTTCATGATGGATTTTATCGATCGCAGACAGGCTCTCTAGTATTTTGTAATAATAATGAAAGTACTTTAACGCAACGCAGTTTTGATAAATAGAAAAGTAAAGATAAAATATAACATTTTTCTAGTCTATTACTTTGCTCATGTCTTTTTATCTTTATAATTTTACACTATCAACCGCTGGGTTTTAGTGGGTAGACGGGTAGCATTCGCTACCCTAGCGTGAAAAAACAGATACAGTGATGCCCTCGCCAAGACGAGTCCTACCTTTTCTCAAAGTGCTTCCTTATTTTTTCTTTGATCTTTAAGTTTGGGTTAAACCAGTTACAAATCAAACTTATTTAACTTTTAAAATTACAATTGCTCTGATACCTACCTTAAATTTTATTGATAACTAAATGGTTACCAAAATTCTAAGGGTACACAGGGTACTGAGAAACTAAAACTTGGTAATTAAATCAGTATTAGTGCACAATAACTAGAAGCTTGTCCCTACATGATATCTGCACTTTCTTTCCTTAACAGCACCTGTTATATCATCTCCTTGGCAAATTTTTACATAATTTTTTTATTGGGATATACAGATAGGTAAGTTTTTATCGTACCTGTTACCCTATAATAATGTTTGCCTAGGTAATCATTAACGATAACGGCTTTTCTTTCTAATATAAAAACAAAGATAAAAATGTAAGTAAATCTTATGTAAATTTCTTAGCAAAACTTACAGTAATTATGTCATGAATCATCATAAGTTTTACTTTTGTATTCCGTGAGAAAAAACGTAGGTATAAACATATAAGTGTATCACAATTATTAGAGTGTGACGAACGGCCTTTACTCGGATCTTAACTGATCTGGCAATGAATCAGGTCTCTCTTATATTAATTCATTCAGTAACATCTAAATGGTCAAAAATTATTGAATCAGCATTCAATAATATCAAACCGCACTGATCATGAATCAGTTCTAGTGTTACCTAATCTACTTGAGTAGTAAAACTTGCATTGTGTGTCACGCTAAGTTCTATTTAAATGGTAAACGAATTTGTTCGGGCAATTTTCTTCGTATCAACAAATGTTCTTTGTCATTGTGTTTTAGTAATCAACCCGTCAAACACTTTTTTTAGACTTTTTGGACTTTTGTTATTGTTAAATCATATATTTAAACTCTCTCATCATATATTTAAAACCATATATTTAAAATCATACCTATATTTAAAATCTGTTATATTGTGCTTCAAAATATTCATAATGACTTGTAGAAAGATCTCTTTTAATGGATTCCAATTGTGATCATATCTTACATCGTCGTTTAAGATCTAACACCACTTAAGTCGTTTTTTTGGTTGTTTGAGATTTTGATGGCGTTTGCTGATATAGAAACCCATTATAAGAAGCGCGTAGTTAAAAAAGTGTTAGTATAGGTATGTATAAATTGTCCAAAATATGTACTTGAAATAAATTAAACTTTTTATTTAAAAATATTCAAGAATACAGTAGGTACTTCTTTTAGTTTGTATAAAGTGAAGTAATGATGTTTTACATCATCAACAAGTCAACAACATATTTAATTACTAATTTTTGCCCGTGGCTACGTCCACATTATTTCGATTTATTATTTCGAAAACGCTGTTCTCTCGGGAATATATTATTATTTTGAAATGGAAAAATGTATCCTATTATTAAATCTAGGTAATAATAGGCAGAGATCTCTCGCTGGCGAGTGTGATTAATGCCATGCTCAAGGAGGGATCCTGGTCAGCTATGGTCTCCTTCAACGAATCCGTCATGTCGTCGAAGGAGGCTGCGGAAAGAGAACACGAAGCGAATGCATTTAGGCGACTCAGTTCGAAGAAAAAGGTCGGAGGAAAGAGTACGGTGCTAGACGCATCTTCTCCCTCTGCCTTAAGAAAATATACGTGGGGGACATAGACTCTCCCACATACCAACGGGGCGGAAGAGTGCCCTATGTACTACTCTCAAGGCATAGTAGGCCTGCATAGGCGGGCCAGGAGTGGCACATACCCGCCTGAATTAAAAAAAAATGTCTAAAACCCAGGATTAGAAAATTAATCCTAGCCTAGAGATTTCTTTTACAGGTTTCAAAGCTTTACATTAAAATTAAAACATTTACGTTAATATATCTTCTTATAATACCTTTATACCTTTATACATATTAGACACACGGAAAAGTGGTAGTAAAAGTATTACAAAACGATTTTAAAAAATCTCATCTATAATATGTTTCTACAGTTCTACTCCTGCATAATATTTATGGTATCTTGTTTATTTAAATTTCATCGAGGCTCGATAGAGTTTTTTATGGTAGAGCCTAGCTACAATTAAATTAATACAGTTCGTGATTATTCTAACTTCAATCTCCACCTCTCCCGTTACTTCACCAATGTACCTATTAAAATATTGGCTGGCAAATTTTTTTGACTACTCTGGTATTGCAGAGGTGTATCGATGGTGATCACTTAATTTCAAATGACTTAACTGCTGAAACGAGCTATAATAATAAGAAAAGAAAGATTGATAGTGGATATTGTAGATATTGTAAAAAACAAATCCTCAGAACTAGAAAAACTAGAAACAATTAACAAAATCCACTAAAATGATTACCTACAGGAATATTTATGATGTTAACGTAACGCAAAAACTATTAAATCGCATAACGGTGTCATTCAATCTTTCGCTTTACTTCCTTAATCCAAGAGCTACTTATTAACCAACATAATAACTCGTTTTTGGCGGTTACATATAAATATGTAGTTTTGTGCTTTTTCCTTCCTAATGATGATTTACCTTGACTAAAACGTAAACAATGAACATATGGACTATGTCAAGTCTTGCATTAACATTTACATATCGATGACGATTGAAAGGCTATATTTTGGTGTAAGCACCATTTTTTTAACACGCTTTAATTAGCTCGGGATGTATGTATGTATGTATGTAACGGAATCTTTTAGCTCAATTTTCACCAGTTTTGAGAAAACCGATAAGTTTGGAAGTTTGCACACGTGTCAAGGGTGGATGACAATGCAATAATTTGATAACAGTTTCCTAATATCCTTGTTAGGACTCTGTAGTGGAGTGAAAGAGAGTTAGCGCGTGATCTACGCATGACTGCAGTTTCGGGCTTACTCTTTCGGACTAAGCGTGTTTTTTTAGTTTTTTTTAAACTATCATTTTATTATTTACATATTGATTTATACATGACAAAAAAATGGCGCTTAGACCAAATTGACTTGCAACCGATTCTTTTAGAATAAATTTTAACATTTTCATTCGCAATGCGTATTTTTTATTAAGAGCCTTATTTTTTTGAAACTAAAAACCCAAAAGAAAAATATTTCCTACCATATTTTAATTTTGATTGTTTTTTATTTACTTTCATATTATTTATTGTACAAACTGTGTTTTGCCTTTATGTCGTCTTGGTGGTACCTGCCTAAAAAAGCAAAGAATGCTAATGACATTCTGTTATTTATTTTTACCGCCTTCTGATTAACTATCTAATAATAAATCATTAATAGAGTTGTTAAAAAAAAAATAATGTACAATTATTTCTGTTACCAGAAATTGCGATAGAAAATACTCGCGAGTATTTTAACACCATTAATTTAAGCTACACACACCGACACACATGCTCTTCAAAAATTGTAAATTATGTACCATACAACAACATAATTACGGTCTTAACCCGTCACTAATTGTGAAAAACAAAATAAACAATTTTTTTTTCTCTGCCATATTAGTTACGAGTATGATCAAATCAGAAAACTTTCTAACTAACCGCTTCCGGGTGTCAGATTTTAGTTTGACCTTTTAGGTATCTCTATAATATTTTCTAGAGATTGGTAAATGAAGTTACATCAAATCTGAAATTTTATTTACATTATTTAATTTTTACATAAATTGTACTTTAGGCATACGAGTATAACTAGTGATTTCTTTGGGTTGCGATTTTTTTTCTTAAATTTATCCGATGTATGAATCTATCAAATGTTTTGATTTTAGTGGCGCACTTGTCATTATAAAATATTAATGTAATCTATTACTAAGCGTTCGAGATAATAATTAAGATAAAAAACTAGATTATATTACCCGTTGTGGGTAACACCCGATTATGAAAGGTGTGAAAGTTCTTTGAAACTCCATATTTCAGAGCGGAAAACAAGGAATAGTAGAGCAATTTCACCTTAGATTCCTTTCGCAATATCCTTGACATTGTCCGCTAAACACTTCACTTAATGTGAACGTTATGTTCACATTAAATGTAATTAGATGTTTTCAATTTTCCATTTTGAAATTGTAAAAATAATCTATTTATAAATTCAATTAGTCTCTAACAGTTTATTTTTTAAGTATATACCTATTTGTATTTTTTTTGAGGTAGAATATTTACAAATGGCATGAGTTTAGGGTAATTGTTTTAAATTTACTTTTGGCCAATAAAAAATACGAAACGCATATCTCTCGCGTCATCAAAACGAATCTAATGACGTATCCAAAACGAATTAGCCATTAAATAGTTCAAGCCGATACAGGAACGAATGTGCATACATACAGACATACATGCATATGTACGTACATTGGTACTTACATATAGGACAAACGAATAGCACTAAAACGTATAAAACATACAATAAATAATCTTATCAAAAATAGAAATACCGGGGATGACATAAACAATAGTAAATTAATATTGCTTAATTTATAAGTAATAAACGAGACAATGAAGGATATAATAAAACGAGAAGTATAAGAGGTATTGCTTTATTGATTAGTATTATAGCCACAAAGGTTGTAAACCTTTAAATGCTTGAGCTAGAACACGTATAAAATTATATATTAATAGTCACAATCACAGGAAGGTATATAGTTGTAGAAGAAAATAAACTCAACATTAAAAAGACTTATTGTTGATACTAGTATAAACATCTATATTATCACGATTTATGCTAATATCAATAAATAAATAAATATTTCTCTAAGCTTGAGATTCCTTACGTAGCATAATGGTCTACATTACATCGATCGTTCGATTATTAAACCTTTAAGTATATATCATGTATCTACTTAGGCTAAATTACCGCCGCTATAACTAAATCATGTACTATTAAAACCACAATTCCTAGTACTGTACTAAAATCCTAATTTTATATAATTTTATTGCACGTTCTACGTAAAACTAACACTAATAATATAAGCGACATCGATGCAAATATAGCTATACACCTAACAAGAATATCACAATATTGCTACTTAGTACTCGGAGATGAAGATGAGGCAACATCGACTACAAATTTATCCGCAAACTGATCTTATGTAACTGCGATTCGCGTATCCTTGCACACGCATGACTGCATCATAATATTCCGTTGCGACTTATGAAGTAATATTAACGGCACAAATAAATAACGTAGGCAGCGTCTATATATGAAATAACATCTGACATACTTTTTGTTATCTGTAGTGTAAATGTATGACTCACATAAATCGATGCATTTGAAAATTTCATAACTCTATTGAAAAACAAAACCACTCAGATTAAGTTAACACATCAACACTCAACAGTAGTGATTAATTAGAAGAGGAAGAATATTTAGAGTACATTTATTGTAAATAGTAGCTATTACTTATTACTTTCTAATCACTACCATATATCAATAAGATATTTAGGCAAGAATTATTTATATAAGAAGACGTTTTATTTGAAATTCAATGAGTGAAAAAAATAATAAGACACGTACCAGACTAATTATGTACTTAATTATAATAAATTTCACTTAAAAGTGATATGACAAATAAAATAAAATAAAAAATGAAGAGTTCAGGTTTACTTTACTTTACTTTAAAGAGTACCTAATTAAAATTATATTTTCCATACATTACCAAGATACTCTAAAGATTAAATTTTAAGCGTCTTTACTTATTACTTCTAAAAGATGTTAAGATAAACTTTTTTTAAGTCAGGATAAGGTCGTGACGATAAATTATATAGGAGCAAAACTATCTAGAGGACTAAAAACTTTAGAAGCATCCTTAGTAAAAAAAATCTCTTATTAAGTAGAAGTAATACATCACAGTTAATAAACTTTAAAAAAGTTAACAATTTAGTATAGTCTCGATTACAACCGAAGATTGCTAGAAGTTTTACTAACGACCTCAAGGCGTGCGCTAGCACGTGGTGTCGTCTAGACTAGACTAAGCTGGGCTAGTGCGCGCGCGGGTCTGCGGGCAGCAGCGGGTGCGCGGCGTCCGCCGGCTGCGGCGAGCGCGGCGCCGCGTTAGGCTCACCGTTCGCCAGCAGAGCATCTCTGACGCTCGCTTCACAATGATCATCCGCCTGCAACACAAATACGCCTTACTAAACGTTTCGCGGTTAAACTCAAATAAAAATACAAACGTCGCTGAATTTTTATTATTAAAAGAAATTGTTAAAAAATGATCTTACGAAATATGTATATATTATTATAATTAATGTATGCCAATGATTTGGGTGAACGACATTTTAAGAAAGATTAAAAGTGTTTTAAATATACGACTAATATGACGGTTCTTTTCTTAAACGTTTTTTTAATCCAACTCTTAATTACCTAAATGACATGTATAAATGTACAAATACACTTAAAATTAAACCTTAACGATTACGGGACTTAAACAGTCTCCTGCTTCATCCTTTTTATACTTTCGGTGGAACCGTACGGCGACAACAATCCGGACTGCCTATCCGGACAGGGCGACAGAGGCAAGTCGGCCTGTCCGGGTAGACTGTCCGGATCGTAACGACTAGTATTCCGAGTCTTCCAGTTTCTTCTGTTGATGTTTTTATAGCTTCGACATACCTATGCAAAATTATAAACTTACACATTAAATAATATACACATAAAAGGGAAATTAGACAAACTGCTGCCATGCTAAAGAGCGCGTGACAATATTAATTATGCTGCCGACTTCGTTTTGCAAGTCTTATGTTGTAATGTAATCCAGTATTTGTTATTAGCACTCACAGTTGCACCTGACCATTCAAAGTAAATAAATGAAAAGTGTTGATCATAATATTTTTATATGTTGAGAAAACTTCACGCCCTTTGTAAACGGCACAGTAGGTAGAGTTGTATTTCATACCAATATTCAGTGAACGAGACAGCACATGTCCGTAACCCAAACAGAAGCATCTTATTCAAGGTGTTAGCTTCATCCAATCTAAACCACATTCAGGTCGGGGTTAAGTGTAATAATATTTGTATTATACTTACTATTTATAACTTTATAATTATATAAAAGTGTTCTGGCACAATTAAAATTATACATATTAGTAGTTGCAATTCAGTAAACATCTGTTTTACGAGAGTTAATGTTTGATGGGAAGATAACACTTTCCTCTTACGAGTAGATCGTACTTGTCAAAATCGTTTATTGTAAACAAGCTCCCGCTGAGAAAATACAAACATTCAAACCCAACTCTACAGTAAAAATATCAGTCAGTTTATATAAATATCAAGTAAATTTATTTAAAAATGCGCCAAGTGCGACTTGAACTCGCGTACTAAGGGTTCCGTACCTTTACTCTTACATACTTTACTGTACCTCTGTTTTTAGTTTTGATGAAATAGCAAATAGATAACCAATAAAAAAGGTAATTCATAAAAAAAATCAAGAGTCTAACTATCGCGGTTCTTGAGATACATCCTGGAGACAGAAAGAATGACGAACGGACAGACAGCGACGTCTTAGTTGTAGAGTCCCGTTTTAACTATTTAGGTACGGAAACCTAAAAAATTACGTACTGATGAATGGAGTTTTTTTTAATATTTGTGCATGTTTACATTTTACATTACATCAACAAGAAACAGTAACATATTTTACGTAGAAATATCATATGAAATTAGATTTTAATAACATTTATAACACAAACGAATTTAACAATAATTTTCATAATTAATTTAGTGGCACATTTTTGTAGTACCTAGGTGTAACATTATTATTAAGTTATGCTTAATTCCTTCGTTAAAAAAGTTCAAATAATAATACACGAGCTGAAAACAAATATACATACATATTATGTATATACATTTATGTACTTACAGTTGAATTGTCAGTTATATCGGTTGCTCCTTCGCGTTTGCCTTGCAAGTAATACGTCATAAGTTGTCCTTTTCCTTTGACGGCAACGAGTCCACGTTGTTCAAAATAATAGCCAAAATTTTGCAAGATTTGACATGTCTCCTCCGTCACCTTTAAGAAATATTACATCATTTTAGTAAGTTATGAACTTTATTTGAAAATTATATTACAGCGGTCGAGTAGGTCTGCCTATTATAAACCTTACATTGACATGACTTCTATATTGAAAAGGTAAAATGGAGAAAGTCTAAAAAATATGACAACGTGAAGCATGATATCTAATTAAGATAAGAAAGCTATCGCCAAACACAATATACCTAACTCGTAACCAATATATAATCGTCATACACTTTATACCGAGTGAAAACACACCGGAAACCTTTTATTTTAATTAATTATAATGAATGCAAAGCATTAATATGTATATAATGTTGAATTGGTAATATACAATTATAGTCACATACACGTATAGTAAAATTAACGGAAAGAAATTATTATTACATTACACTAATTTCATCCAGTAAATCGGGCACAAAAAAAAAGCTTAAAATTTTATATATAAATAAATAAATGTCAACAGTTATAATAACCGCATTCAAATCCATCACTTAGTTTACAAGTTCGATTAGATTAAATTATTGCATATTATACCCTAAAATAAAACCCAATTAATTCGGCACGCCTAATTACCGATTTTAAGTTTCAAAATATGTAGGTTTTATTGACGTACCTGTATGCAGCCAGCCTTTCCAGTGCTCTCCATACGAGAAGCAACGTTCACGGTATTCCCCCATATGTCGTAGTGTGGTTTCCTGGCGCCGATGACGCCGGCGGTGATGGGGCCGTGGTTGACGCCCATACGCAGCACGAAGTGGTTGAACGACTGCTCGTTGATAGCAGCCAATACCCGCTGCAGCTCTAGCGCGAACTCCACCAAGCAGGCCAAGTGCGCCCATCGGACCAGAACACCGTCGGAAGGCTATATGATGTCAATACAGTAGCTCAAACATTGAGACCGAAACCAATACACAACTGATAAATAAATAATCATTGTTATAGAGTACCTAAACTTTTAATTCTTATTTGATGAAATTAGTCATTTAATGGTTTTTATTGACTCTGTCTGTAAAGCCATTACTAATTACTTTAATCGATTATGTCCGTTAATTTATTCTTTTAACATTGTTTTAATTTGCAAGTCATTTTAGCGGAAAGTGCTTAATTACTGTTATCCATTATTGACAACATAGAAATTCACAAATTCCAGCAAATTTAATTTGAAAACTTTACGTAAAAAATGGACACTGTTTTGTTGAAAAATGACATGCAAAAAATGATACTATATACCGACATACGTATATGTATGTTTATCACATTATTACGCTATTGCATATTTTGCATACAGACTTATTTACCCCCTCTTAACGGCTTTAGGGGTGGATTTTTAAGATCCGTTTTTAGAGGGCAGAGGAGCCGTGGTTTATATACAGTAGAGAGAATATACCTGCCAGAATTGATGAACAGAGATTCGTAATGAGTCTTATCTTAGAGAATTTGGTCTTTTTTTTGGAAAAAATAAAAAAATATAGATATATTTGATTTTTGCTCGGATGTGACGATGGTGTTTTAGGGATATTGGAACTATAGTATTGTTTGTTATTTAGAGATTCTATCGTGTTGTTGACTATTAAATAATTACTCATGTATTTTTGTATAAAAAATAAAGTAAGCTTTTGGTATCTAAGATACGGTAAACCTCCATTAAGCATATTATACATTTATTATCTTAATATTATTATGGCCCACCTGCATCTGTCGAGTGGGATTTAGGCCTGATGCAGCCATGTAAGTAGAGCTTATTGTTTTAATTTTAATTATGTCCTTGCTGAATTTGGCATCTTCTAATAGCTGAAATATAAAACGTTACATAAAATTTATTTCAATTTAAACCTATATTTCAATATAGCATTTACAAATTTTACAGAAATAGAGCTAATACTCACAAGATCGAAGTCCGATATAACTTCATTGAGAAATCGTAAACATTCTAGGCCTTGGTTATTGACCGTCTCTTCCGAGTAAAACTCTGTAATGAGCGAAAGTACCGAATTTAGAAAAGATTGACGTTTATCGATACAACCGGTGTGTTCTATCACACACGAGTGTTACGGGCTTTCGACTCAGTAAACAACAAACATATCAACCTGTGAAGTTGGGCATAGAGGCGAAGAGCACGCCGACTTCGGCATAGCTCTGACTGTAGAGGTCGGCGTGGTGGTGGCGCGCGCCCATGAAGTGTCTCGCCACGTGCGGCGGGAGCACGTTGTGCACCAGCGCCTGGTTGCGGCGGCGCAGGTCGCCCGCCTGCTCCGCCTGCGCGCGCATGCGCTCGCCGCGCGAGTGCCGCGCGCGCTCCAGCGCCTCGCTCTGCGGACGACGGCGTGCTATTAATAGCCGGATCTACCGCATTGACCTACGCCGAGCGAGGTGATCCGCTATACTCACGTATCTGTTGTATACCAGCAACGCGATCGCGACGATGAACAGCATCAGAATGTGTCGCCCGGTGTGGATCTGCGCGCTGAAAACATCGTTCAATACATTATTTTTCTTCTCCACTTTTAATAACTAGTCAAAATATACAATTTTCGATTATTCTATGATATACTCGTACAGGTGAATTTATACGTGGCTACAGATGCCCAAATCTGAACAAACGAAGTTTCTTTAATAATATTCAACTCCTGAGAAAAAATAATGACATTTTCTAACTCTTAAGTACGCACATCTATAACTCTATGAAAAATGTTTTATTTTCGTTAAATTAATGATGCAGTCAAAAATCCACTCTATATGTATAATTTTATCTGAACGTGGACACAAGATTATAAAATTCACCTATCTTTAAAAATAGAAAAACAACTATGGGACATGAACCGTAATATGTCTAATTAAATAATAAAAATAATTTACCAAGTGCGTGTCGAGCCACGCGGATGTAGGGTAGTTTCTGTTATAATATTCTATTAATTTGGTCCTTTAAAATGACTTAATTATTTACAACTAGCATGATGCTATTTATATTTGCCCCGTTTGGAGTGGAAACATTTAGGCTATGAGGGTCAGAAGCTCGACAGCTGGACAAAGAGCTCTCAAGTAAGTGCTAGGAATATATGTTAAATAGAAAATATAACAATTGTCTATGGTTTCTCTGGTCGTTGATTAGTTAACATTAAGAACCCAGTAATTACTTAACAGTAAGCTGTTTGAAGCGACAGGGGACCCAGAAGCTGGTGCTACCTTGGCCAGCTAATGAATTTGGCCACAGAAAGAGGTAATTATTACTATAGCGGTAAAATAATTCCGTATTTATAATTATTGGGGTTAATGTGAATTATTTTATACATAAAGTTCTATATCAAGTACAAACTAACATGTTTAGCCATATCAATAATATTTTGTAACGACCTGTTTAACTTAGTTATGCTAATTTCTGCTTTTAAAAATTAAAATTCAACTATTGGTAAGTTAAGTGTACTAATTGACTGACTGAAGTTTAATGTTTCGCAAACGCATCATGGCTCCGAAAAAGATTTTCCTACACTACATCTAATTTTCTTCTTTTAAAACCAAACTATTTATTCGATAACGCATCGCATCATAGCGCATCAATCAAAACAATTCCTGCCTCTACGAATTAACGATAATTTGTGAACTCTACATAACGTACGTACGTCTACGTAAGCTCGATTGTTGTTATGACCTAACAGCCAGGTGTCTAGATATCTATAACCACGATAGCCAAGATACTCTGAATATCCGGTATCCCGAACCCACCCAGGTAGCCATCCTATCGTATTCACCTCTACTTACATATATGCCTATTGCATTTTAGGAGTAATTAATAACACGCACTGGCGAGATATTTGAAAATTTGCCAGGCCAATGGATTTCAAATCATGCATCGCATTGAATGAATGTGCATCGCAATGAATGTGCATCTCACAGGACGTCGTAGAGCGCCTCGTCGTAGTCGGAGGTAGCATTGTAGGGCAGGCGGAATGGATCGCGGTCGAGCGTGGGGCGCGAGGTGAGCAGCGCGGGGTGCAGCGCGGCGGGCAGCGCGTGCGCCGCCGCCAGCGCGCCCAGCAGCGCCGCGCGCGCGCCCCCGCCCAGCGGCGACACCCACAGCGCGCCGCATAAAGCGCCCGCGCCAACCTGCGGCCAATAAATCTCGACACTAGAGCGTTAGCATTCTATACTTTTTTTTTGACGCAGGCTAAATCTTTATAGATACCCGACCCCTGAGAAGGATGTCGGGTTATGTGAGATTGCACACACTAAAACGCCCTGCGATGGCCGCCACAGCACGGATAACGGAGAGGCTACGGGATCCCTTTCGTAGAACATCCGTGGCCTCTCTCGTACGTTGCTCAGCTCGTGGCTTGCGGAGCCCTTCTCAGGTCAGCATTCTATACCTAACGTCGAATGCGGATAGGATAGAAAGAGACCATTATGTCTTCTTTTTATTATCGTAGCGAAACGTGATCGTTGATGGACGATACGCGCTCGAACGGTTTCGACGGCTCGTAGTAAAATAAATTATCTTCGTTTGGAAACGTATACAATGGATATATTTAGAAAAGGGAACTTTAAGATCGAACAGAATTATTTTCACTACTGTATGTTTTAGTTTTTAACAGTGTGGCATAAATCTATTAAAATTATAAACAACCATAAAACTTACGTGATAATAATAAGATGGATGGATACAGCGTCGGGCTCCACTGTGTGCGGGGGCATCGTCTCGTAGATCGTCCTCCAGTAACGTCTCAAAACTACCGCAAATTATCTGCGTGGGAAATAATATTACGAGTGTAAATCATCGAATAAATAAATTATCGAATAAATAAACCACTAGATCACGGTCTCTATTGCAATTTTCAATTAAAACTTATTATAGAAAACGATATAAACAGAACCATGTAATTCATGAAAATTATTCATTTATTATGATTCGTCATCATTAATTTATTTTGTTTATGTATAATAATTTAAAATGATATTTAAACAGATCTAGAGCACCAATATAGAATTCAATTTAATTAATGTCTGGCCTCTTTCAAAGTCATGCTACGATCTATAAAGCTGCATTCAGGTCATACCTTACAAATGTGGGTCTTTACTTTTCATTAAATTTTAAAGTACTCACCAAAGGCGCAATGTTGGCAGCGACAAACATTGCTATGTTAAACACGCCACAAGTCAACTTCCAGTAAGGTGATATTGTTTTCTTCTGAAAACGAGCATATTAATTTTGAATTTTTATGTTAATGGAAAATACCTTTTAAAAGTTTTACTATTACAAAAGTTCTTTTAGTTATTAATAATATTTTTTTATAAATATATTTTTAGATAACAAGTTTTTCCTGGACCTTAAGAATAACATCAAGAAACTCCTTCTTTAAATGAAACATTTAGTTTTATTAAGCTTTAAACCGTGTTTCCCAACTACGCCCCACGTAGGAGTAATTTGATAGTGAAGGGAGGCAATTTAAAAGACTTAGGAGGCTTGGGGTTATTTAAATCCAATACGAGAGGGTTAAACTCGTACCGAGATGGTGGGGACAAAATAATTTTTATAGGTAAAAAAAATGTGGGCAGGCAAATTAAGACATGTTACGATGGGACATGACCTAAAAAATGTTAAGAACTGATGCTACTCCAATCCACAATGAGCTAAAGATTTTATTGAAACTACTAAAAACAAGAATAAACTGTAATGAATAACGAATTTTACTTTTAAATTAACAAAATAATGATAGCAATCACAACCTACCTTATACTGTGCGTATCTGTAGCAAGCGTAGTAGACGACATTAATTAGGCCGGTTTCGAGCACGAGCGCCAGGTACACGGCGTGCAGTGACCAGGTGGGCGGCACGGCGAAGCTGGCCAGCGCCACCACGGTGGGCAGCAGCAGCAACGGCGGCGCCACAGCCGTCAGAGGACACGGGTCGCTGCGGCGCGCGAACACCGCCTCCGCGCCACTCGCCTTGAACGTCAGGCACATCGTCGTCGCGTCCGCTAGCTCCCTGCGCACCCACACCATACCCTCAACTACTCGATTACCAGCTCTGGGGCCCGTATTCTCTATGTCACGATTCGGAACGTGCCAAAACGGATGACGTCATATCATGCCGCGTCAAACAATCTTACCGTGGCACGTTACGTCTTCTTAAAACGGTATTTTCTAACCACACGTCTTGTAAACGTTAGTCCAGTCATTTTAGACAATTAATTCACTATAATTCCAAAAGTATTTAAACTTCGGTCAAGTGAATGGTACATTGGGACGACAATAAATCTCATTTTGCAACCATGTCCGCAGCCCGGAACATTGTTAAAATTGCAATTAAATTAATTTTTGCTGTATGGTCGTGAAAAAAATTCCAAAAG
>DVXP01001189.1:0-15866 GCA_018235645.1 Junonia grisea | reverse complement strand
TAAGTTACCAAAATAATGTCACGACTCTTTTAGATTTCAATCTAATTTCAACCTCATGAAAAGATGTTATAGTATTTCGACTTCCTTATATATGTCCAATAACGAAATCATATATCAGATTGTTCTAAAAACAATCAAATGATAAGCTCAGGTTGCTTTTCACATATTTGTTCGAAAAGTAGCTGTCAAATCTGTGCTATAGTAGTTCCGGAAACCGCCGCTAGGCAAATGTAATCGCCACCAATATGTCCTGGCTGAAAACGTATCTAATAACATATTAAACAAATTAATGAATAAATTTTTTGTATATAAAATATTGAATAAGGACAGGTTTAGTGTAGTTCAGTTTCACGATATTGATAAAAATTTTACAAACACCATATTTTTTTTCTTAAATTGTCCATAACTGAATTGTTTACTATATATTATGTATTGTGATTTATTTTTCAAGGGTTTTTATTTTTTTAAATATGTACCTACTCCGGGAGGGGCTGCGGACCTGCTGCAAAAGCGGGTTTAAAAAAAATATGTACCAAGAATAAAATTTTACCGTGGTTATATTATTATTTATTATCATTTATTAAAAAAAATAAACCCTGTTTCCTACTCTCACTAATATAAATAAATAATATCCTAAAATGCAACATTTTTAAGGGCGCTAGTTTGTCCGTTTGGATGTTTGTTGCAGGTGTAAAGTGACATTAAAGAAAAGGCGTTTTTTTTACGAGATTTATTTCGATTTAATTGATCTAGTTGGTGGCTAGCTCCACTGATTCTTTAAGTGCTGATATTGTGTTTAAATTAAAATCGTGCTAGTTGTTAGAGGAAATCATTTCGAAGAAACCTGCATGCGCCGGGGAAATTTTGACACATATCCACCAACCCGCAGTAGAGGAACGCGGTTGATTAAGCTCCTCGTCAATAGAAGAGGTGGTCGCGGAGTCGCGGATAAAAGCAAGCTTATAATGGATGTTAAATATCTATTATTAAATGAAATAATGGTATAAAGTTTTCGCTTCATGTTTTAATATTGATGATAAAAATTGTCGTCAGAGCAGCAAAAATAATTTCTAATAATAATATATAATTTGGCCATTGAAACTCTACACAATTGTAAAAATGTTTCAACAAAAGAGTCATTCACAGTTTTTAAGGAAGGCAGAGTAAAAACTGAAGTGTGGTTCTTAAGCTTAGAAGTCATTCTCCGCGACGGAAGGTAAGGATAATAGGCAGCAGTTCCAATTAAGCGACGACGAGGGCGTTTGTTAACATTTAATTAACGTCAGGGAGCTATTGTGTCGCCGTCGGGCTCCAGGGCCGCCGAGCTTCGTCTGTTGCGTCTTGATGAGCCCACAAGTCATAGCGTTTCGAATTACAACTGTATCTCTACCGAACGTTTCTAAACAATTGCGTTGCGCGCCGTACATTGCTGTTATTATTTCAGACTTTATTCTAAGTCTTTTGTATAAGCAGCAATAGTAAGCAAAAAGATACCTAGATTAATATACATGACAGTTGCCGTTAACTGTAGACGGCGAGATCCGCACTCCTCAGGTGCCGCTTGCTAATGATGCGATGCCTCAGGGCAACTTTGGCGTTGACATGAGGCGCTCTCATTGGAACATCTATAAGCATCCTTTTTGTCAAGGTATGTTTTATTCGTTAAAGAATTCTTGAAATAATTAACAAGGCCATGATTATTATTTTACATATTTAGAGAAGTCGTTTTGTGAAGTTACTGTTGATTAAGGATTTCTGTTCGAGTGCCATATCTGAAAACATTGTTTATGAAAATATTTTTGTAAGTAACTCCTACGTCAAAACCAGTGATTGCTGTTCAGTTTATGTGGAAAACGACCTTGTTAGAAATAAATGTTAAACGTAATGGTACACTTTTTCAATCTGTCCAAAGAAATATTTCCAAATGTAATAAGGATTTTTCTGTGCGGCGTTGAAGGTATGAGATTTGATTTATCGCAGCGGGCCGAGTAAGGCGCGCTGACCGCCCGGCCGCTCGGGTGCCCGCCGGACGCGTTATTAAACTTTTCCCCATATTAAACATTCCGGAGACGAATACATTTTATTGTTGCCTCGGACCGACGTCAGAGGCCCCTACAAAGCGAAACTCAAAGACGGCAATTGCGAAATAAATTGAAAGCAATTTGATATTGCGTTGTAAGTAATAGCCGACAGAAGCCCGCAACCCTATAGGAGACGAAAGATTTAGAAAACTTTTTGCGGCCCACTCGAATCTGCCTCTTTGTTAAAACTTTTGGTTTAAGTATATTCGTGATGAAAACGTCAACAGATAACGATATAGATGAGATTATTGACTTGTTTTACGTATCGGTATTACTTTTGGAAGTTACATGAAAAGTAAACCTTTATTTTTATACATTACGTCACGGCCACATGTTCAGTTCGTCATCGTGAAGTACAAAACTGTACAAATTTTATGACGTCACCTAAACGGATATAATGAATTACGATAGGCGTGGTTATAAAAAAACGAATAACTAAGAAGATAAGAGAATATTGCCATTGCATCAATTTATATCAAGGCAAAAGAATAATCTCCGTTCTATTTCCGATAATTATAATCTCGGAAATGAGATATCGGATTAGACTGTGGTTAATGAAGAAGATGCTGAAATAGGCAAGGAAAACATGGATATAATAATATTTATACAGGTTTATAATTAATAAGTTGTTTTTAAATAAATTTCTAAGAATATCTCTCTATACGTAGACATCCAAGAAATCTTCGTCGTTCTTTTCTGAAACACATTCAGTTTTAAAAAGAAAAAGAGGTAAAGGATATCTTCGTTATTTCTGTTTTGTAATAATAATAAAAAATAGGTAATATAATTATTTTATGTTTTAACAAAAATAATTTTTAAAACTTAATAGTACCTAAATCAGGTATTTTATGGAAGGTTATAAAATATGTGTAATATCATGTTAGAAATAAATAAAAAAACCGATCTAATCATTGAATTCGGTAGTCTTTATTTTTTAATAAATAATTAGTAATCCTTTTAACAACTTCAGCCTCAATTTAATGCGCGACATTGATACATATTTGGACGGTTGCTGTAAAACTCTGAAATAAATTAGAGGAATAGCTTCTTGTAAATTATTGAGTTGGACTCACGAGCTAAGTGATTGGATTGGACCATTATCTCGTATCTGCTGATTTCTACATAGATTCCGTCTTCTTTGAATTACTTGAACCAATGAATGTAAATGGGTCTTACTTATCGACAAATATCAATTTATTTAGATGTATTTATAGTAAGAATTTGTTAAGGGATTTCGTAATTAATGTTCCCTTTAATGCAAAAGCACTCCAGATTTAGTGACAGGTAGTATTAAGACATCAGATATTTCTAGTGCTCGTTTTATTGTTGTTCTAATTTTACTTTTTACTATTTTATTGTTGTATGATTTTCTCTCATGTTTGTAAGTCTTATGTTAAAGAACATATAAGACGTAATCTGCGTACTTAATGCTGACGATTTCAAGTAATCAATTAACAAAGAAAATTTATGAAACAGTGGTTTATTTAAAGATTATTCTGTCATGCTCAATTCTATCAGGAATGTAGAGTTCAAGGTATTTTCTAAAATTTTAAACATACAATGAAGTTTTAGTCCGTGTACACGAAAGCTACCTATGGATTTAATTAATTATAATTGATCGGATTGCAGTAATAGTATATTTATCCCCAAAATTACGAGTAAAAGATTTCCCGAAATTAAAAAAAAAAATTCC
Source organism: Junonia grisea (assembly GCA_018235645.1). Taxonomy (NCBI): domain Eukaryota; kingdom Metazoa; phylum Arthropoda; class Insecta; order Lepidoptera; family Nymphalidae; genus Junonia; species Junonia grisea. Next base: position 12,092 of record DVXP01001189.1, on the reverse strand, counting down.
CTCCTTATGTCTACGGCTGCAAGCGAATTAGCATTTCTTATTAAAATTTAATCAGACAGTATTTATGAATAAATACAAATTTTTGTGCTTTCAACATTATCTTTATGGGCAGAACGGCTAAAACGTTTTTATGCGCAATAAGTTTTAATTGCATATACAATTTATTCTCTACATAATCAACATTTAAGATATGTGCATAAAAGTATTAATATAAGATCGTAACAATATTGTAAGAAGCGAGAGACTTACGAGGTAGACTTATGGCTTCCATTCAGTGGAAGAGAGATAATGCTTGCAGGCAATCACATAAGTGGATCAAATAGCTGTAGTCCATTTGGATAATGAACTAGCGACTGTAGCCTCAGAGTTCTTTTATTGTATAGCCGTTACTATATATGGCCTGTATTTAACTCAACGTTTGTTGAAATGAATCTCCACAATATGTTTACTTGCTATTTATAATTAGCCAGCTTTTTTGGCGTCTATTTTCATATTCACGTACACATTATTATAACTACCACCTAAGCACTATGTATAATCTATGAAACTTGATAAGTTTGTATCAACAGTAATGTCTTGAAATTAGTGATAATAAAAATATGTATAGCGATACTTGTACTTATCGACGTGATATAAGTAGGTACCTAATTGTCTAAAAAAATATGTAAAGTTATGATTTGATAATTCTCTATTGCGCAAAGCGCTATACGACATACAGGTTACTACAAAACGTTAATAAAGATAAATTTCAACGCATAACCCTAGCGGAAAAAGCATTAAACAAATTTAAAACACGATAAAGGAAAACAAACAATAAGTATCCGCGACGTACCCGGGCGGGTAAGTCAAATCAGATTTCTATTTACTTGTGTGCGGTGCCAGTGTAGGAGTATCTGATCAATCCATTATCGGGCGTACTCTGTCCAGGAGCTGTTAGGCTCGCAACTTGGCGACACACATTTTCCATTTCCCCCCTTGTCCTTACCGGCCCAGTTTCGCCTCTTCCATAATTCAATCCATACCGAATCCATTGTGCTACGATACTCCCACGGCTCATTGTATTGACGAAATTTTTAATACGGAAATGCAGGACGGGACGTTTCAATAAATTTAGATATTTTATATGTAAATTAATACCTACTGCATAATAATATAAAGTTGATGTGAATTACTGTTATTGTTTGCATCTTTATGGGGCTATAAGTAGTGTATTACTCCACTACTTTATTATGCTCAATAATATGTATTAAAAATATTTAAGTACTTTTATATTATTATCGTTAGGTACTTCTAAAATTACATAAATAACTATGTATTTTAATTTCTACGTAACTTTAGCCAAATCAGTGCTCGTAGGGCACAAATAAAAGACATTAAATCAAAATTTGAGATAAGATACCTATTAATTAATGTCTAATTATTCTAAAAATACAATCGTGTTATCTATAAAAATTAATTAACGTGTGTGTTATGTAATCAAAACAGTAAGCTGTTTATTCATTGACACCACCGAGCACATATCTTCACCACTGACAGGGAATTATGATAGGATATGCGATAACATAAATCAAATTAAAATAGCTTTCAAATTATTATTTACACCCTCTGCAGCCAAATTGATTTTAAGCGTTACGTTGTTTAGAAGCGAGTATCAGTATGAAGTAGCGCAATAGCGTTTCCTCTATCTAGTCTATTTGGGCGAGATCCATTACTTCGGAGTGGCGGCAAGAAGCAATCTCATTGAATGACCGACCTCCCCGTACCTCTCGCCTCCTCCCGATCCACGCCAATCGGTAAATATGCGTGTTAAATATGTATGCGCTGTTAGATGCTCGTAAGTGTATTAGATTTTGCTTGCTCTTTCATTCTGTCAAGTAGCCGGTTATAGTTATAAATATATACTGAAGAGAGTAAACGAACATCTCGTATATTGACGACGAGGATATATATCTTAGCTCTTGTTTATAAATCAATAAGAGCAAAGCAATATTTATTCAATATTCTCAGATAGTTATGACAAAAATAAATAGCTATGCTAAACAAATCTTTAGTCCGCCTCGCCGTACCCATTACTCATAATTCAACAAGCCAAGTAAGGAATCCTTTTGTACTACCATATCCACTTATAAGTTTGTTGTCTGCATGAGATTTAATAACTTATATCTGACAGCGAAAACATGGAATGCACTTCGCACGAAGTGACTAGACTTTTCCATTAGAGGTAATTATCAGACACAACAGAGGATCCCGTGCTTTCAGTCGAGCAAACCCGCCAACCCCATCTTGGGGACGAACCTGTTAGAGATAACGTCATAAAGTCGCCGGAGCAGAGAGCCGGACTAACATCTTTGCTGTTGCGATGCCCTCACCTCGGGATAATGGACGCCCCCCCTCTCGCCCCCCTTCGTTGCGAATTTACTTAATACTCAATACAAATACATTAAACCAAAATGTTGCTACGTTTTAATTTGTTGGAACGCTGTTATACAATTTCTTTCTTTATTTCGATGGAATTTAATTTTGATAAAAATATGCCATTTAAATAATGAAGTCATTTTATGACCCAGCTCTATTCATTAGCTTATTCAAATGAACCGCAGTTATTTAATTAACCTTATTTAATGTAATTACAATTCAAAAAAACTCTACCTACGGTTTTCAATATCCTCATGTGTATAATATTACGGTTTTTCAACGTAAACCCATAAAAAATTACTAAAATGCAGACTTATATTTGCAATTAAAACGATGTTATTTATATTTTTATAACGTTGTTAAGGAGTTAAGACATTACTTTAAGTGTTTGTGAATTCAGTTTACCGTTTATTAGCTTTACTTAAATCAATAAAATAAATTATCAAACAAATGGTGAATTATGCGAAGATATTCATTATACATTTTTTGTTATATTATTCTTTTATTAGACACAGATACAAATATATTGTCTTAATATATAGGGAGTTTTGTTTACTGGCATACATAATAATATTTACACAATTTGCTTATTATTGCTTGTAACCTAAAAAATACTGTAGGGAACTTTATTGAAACATACCTTACAGAAAATTACCTAATAGGTGTTATTAGGTAATAGAGGTGTTACAATCAGTTATTAGTAAATCTTAGTAGTGTAACTCTCGCCTAATAAGCAGTCATCTCGCGTCATACGTGTAACAAAGGAATTAGTAATCGGCTTATGACGGGCACATGATAGTGGGACTAATAATGAACTAATGGCGTATCGAACCTCCCGTACATCCCGTTCTATCCCGATCGCGTTTACTGCGCTTTTGGGAAACTTATGCTTCACACTTTGCGATTGCGATACGACATTTTCTTATAGATCTTATGTAACAAGTTTTTTGCTTGCGGTTTATCGAAATAGGTTCAGCGTTTTAAGCGTATAGACAGACAATCCGAGGTGCTTTCGCATTCATCTCCACTTGTAAACTTATAAAAAGATGCGACCACGCTTTAAATTCTATTAAATTTTTAATGTTTTTAACCCTATGTTGGTAATTTTTAGACGGATGGAGATTATTTAATATTATAATTTATTAGAAAGGAGAAAAATAGGTTGATGTATAAATTTCACATCAAAATGCTACGGCTATTTTTAGCCATTAATAGATATTATTGGTAAAAGATGCATATTATAATATGTTACTGATTAATCGATAATTTATACCATAATATGTTTTTTCGAAGATAAAAGAATAGAATAAGTTATATTAATAAATATGTTTAAGACAAGAAACCCAAATAAAGTTGTAGATAAATGATGATTTATAGCTAATATTTGATTAGATGTATTCTGCAAAAGATTTCGAACGTTTCCAATAGCCAACGATTATATTAATGCAAATCGCTTGTCTAATGGATATTTTCTTCCGCCCATGTACATATTAACTTAGTCGTCAGATGTTCGTTATCACACCGTATAAATGCATGAGTGGCCCTAATGGACTGGCGTTGATGGTCCGTCACTCTACATTTGACTGGGCGGCTTTCACATCGGCACTTACGTAATGCCTGTGAGCTTACACTATAGTAATCTGTCAATTTGAAGTACTATAGCACCTAAACGGACGATGTATAGACCAATATCTGGCTGAGTGCTGCACATACTCTCGCTTTTGCAAATTCTAGTAATAACAGTCTCTAATTAAATGATAAGGAAAAATAAATAGTCATTTAGAAACAACTATTAAGGACTGGAGATGACCAGGTAGGTAACGCAATTTAAATGACATAAAAATAAAATTACCCCATGCTGTTATTGATTTTGTGCTTCATTAATACATATCGTATCACTATGTTTTAATTTAATTAGCATAAATTAATTTCAGTACAATATCAAATGTAAATTAATGTTTGTTAAAAGCCGCTCTATATAGATCTAGCTTTATATTTTATTTAATCGTTTGCAATTATTCTAATATGTATAATCAATACAATAGAATAGGTTTTTATTTAGTCCTTATTTATACCTACATCCAAATTGTATACATATTTAATTTTTTAAATATGAATTCTGACTATATTCAAGTCGTGAACAGCAGCTAGTTTATTGTATGTTTATAATATTTTGTTTTTTGTAGGTAAATATGATTTTTTTTTCTCTTCGATTTTATAAATTGATTATCTTTATTAAGAACATTGTTATTCATCCTCACTATCACCTATCATTATTATTTATTAAAGCCGTATTCAAGAGTAGACGCTCATCTTGTCATTCGTGACAGCGGTCGAAGGTTCCCTAAGTAAAAACGCGACGTCTTTTTAGGCTTATGTCTAGTGTTGAGTGGGTTCACAAATGTCGCTAAAAGGCTGGACGTCATTGTTTATCCGGGCAACATTAGGCGGGTAACCGGACACGCGCGCTCTGAGTGCGGTACAAGTATCCGCTTTCAACTCATTACGGCTTGGACGTGGTGCGTGGGATGGATCCCCCCGTAACCCATTCCACGACGTCTTTGTCCTTCAATCCCTCTTACAATCTTCGATCGGGTTTCGAATACCCATGCGGTTAATGTTATATGCAGATTAGACGACTAAATAAAAATAATTTCGGAGATCTCAATAATATATTACAAATGTTGTCTCGTTCTCGTAATATCAAATTAAGAAAGTCTTAATTTAATACATGGTATAAACGTAAGCCAATTGCGTTTGATAGTACGTATTTGTCTTTTTTATTGCAATGGTATTGCTAGAGGAACCTCAGATAACAATACAATCAACGAGATTTATTTCGAATTAGCGATGGTAGAGATTGCTACCACATGTTACAGTTAATCGCGAAATAAAGTGACACAAGTTGACTTAATCAAGAGTCCATTTCGAGGCGGAATGGTCTTAGTTGTCGGGTATCGCCTTATAGGCAGTACAAAATTAGCAGTAGGTTACTTAACCAGGTAATAATAGTCCCGACGAATTTAGTCTGCTGACGTTGATGACGAAAAGAGATAACGCCATATATGTCACTATTATTATTAACTAGCGTATCGTTTCGTATACAACCGTTTTAGGAGTTTATACTTGTTGCTATTATTGAAATAGATATACAACAGTGTAATTTTCTTAAATACGTTTTTGCCAAATAAAATTAAACTTTACAAAAAGCTCCTTGTATAAGTCTTACCAATAATAATGAAATAATATGAATTGCCCTTCAAAGCTCTATACTCTTTACTACCTTTCATACCTTACCCTTCTTCAATCGTTTTAAATTCGTATTAATCTGTCTTGCGATTATAAAGAACAATTTATAATAAATTAAAAAAAAAACATGAATGGGTTAAAATGTGTATTAATTTTTATAATATCATTCAATTTGTGATAATAAAAGTAATTAATATACACGATTCAAATGGCCGTTTAAAATAAATCTATTTTAATGTATAATCACAAAAATCTAATAATGATTGTTTATTTTCTAATAATAAGAAATGGGGATGTCAAGAAATATCAAGAAAAAAATATGTTATTTCTCCAAAGTTTTCAGAAACAAATTACCCTAATATAAAAAGTAATTAAAACGCTCATGCTCATGTAATAGTAGCATTCTTGTTTCTGAATTAAAAGAAGTTTGCAGGAATCACGGCGTTAGAGCTTGTACCGCAATAACATAACCGTTCGGACAAATTGTGGCTCACGGGATTAGCGGCTTTATGGAACAATTCGCGTTACAGCCAGCTTCCGGTAATTGATATCAATGTCCCACCTACAATTTCTTTGGGATTGTTACGAAAAAAATGTCAATAGTGATTTTTTTTCTATACAAAATATTATTAGTTTTTCCGTAAAAGTTAAGGGGTATAATGGTTATAAATAGTTTTCTGTATATTAAGTTTTGTTTCGAAATCGTTTTTTTTAATAATGACTGTTATTATTATTCTAATTAGATCTTATTCATGTAATTACGAGATAAATAATATAGTAACGAGATTATAAGACGCACTACTTGGCTACATACAATGAGCGCAAACTTTTTAATTAAAACAGATATAATTAACAAAACGAGCGTGTAATTAATTAAAATCTTAAAGTCTTTTATCTTATGCCTATGTAAAAAGCAAGCGCAAATTAGTTTTTTCCTGACGCAAGCCGTTTTGAATAGTAAACAAAATGAATAGGCCGCCCTAAGTAAAGTTTAATCCGTTTTTATTACAAAGAAAAGAAGTAATTACTCTACCCTTACCGCTGCAGAGGGTTGGAGCTCGAGGTAAAAATTTCCATAGATTTATCATAACCAAATTAAGTTTATAATTAAAAACAGGAGTTTTGTATAGACGTAATTTGAATATGTAAATAATATTGTTCACCGTATTGCTTATTATAACAAAAATCTAATTCGGTCTCGTCTTAGATTTATTCGTATCCTTATAATGGACATACTTAATTATATTTTTTGTTCTGTTGCATTCTTATTACGACTTTGTGCCTTTTTGCTTTGTTTTAATTACGTGCTTCTGAAGAAGGTTTCATTAACTTGCTTTATGTCCATCTATGTGGCTGTATAATAACTATGTAACAATGCACTTCAATTTACACTATCTGCTAGGTGTACGAAAATGATAAATGTATTCATTTTCGTACACACGTTACAGTACAGATTATATAATATTTTGTGTAGAAATTAATAAATCAGAAATATGAATATTATGCTACCTTTTGTTTAATATCTGATTTAATTAAATAAATTATGATTATATTTTTAATACGTTTCGCTTTTTTTTAATATCGGGGTGACGTATGTTACAAAAATTGTAATTTAACATACACGTAGATTACACTAGTAGATTACCGAGACTGCGAAATTTTGTAGAAATATTTCTGTGTTACATATTTACCACTTTTTACTTCTTTACGAGTGGAGTATTATAAAACAGTGCTTTTTGGATCTCTTTACTAAAGAAAAAATAATCCCCGCCAAATTTCAATTAATGCAATAATACCTTGTATACAATATTTTAATCAACAGGAGCTCATAAAATAAATATAGATTGGTTTTGGTAATTAGAATTCGGAAAATACAAACAGAATACAGATTAATTGAAGTCAACGTTGAAGCAACGGTTTATCATTATTTGCACAGCTAATGGAATAATTACCGTCGTGTAGAGGATAATTGCTAAGACGAGTACACGGGCGGTAATGAAGCCTGAATTGTTATGCCTCTTTACCACATATACCATACCGTGCTATTCAAAGAGAAAACGCAATACGATGAACTAGAAAACAAAATATTAATTAATAAAAATCAGGCCTAATTTGATATCAAATAAAAATTAAAAAGATATAATAACGAAAATGAGTAGAGCGGCGTATTTGATTTTTGATATATGTATATTTGTTACCAATTTGATTTTATAATTCATTTAAATTAAATATAATTTTATATATTAGATGTAGGCATAAGCTAATGACACAAAATTTAAATAATGATTCGCATTTTATTTTAATTTAGGAATATGCATAAAACATGGATCTAATAACTATCTTGTTAATAAAATGAATTTCGGAACATTAGAGCGTGGAAATGCGTTTTAGAGCAATTTGCTCTTATAAAATGAAATTAATTTTTATAACTCTATTCTCGTGTATCTGCGTTATTGCGAAGCGGATAAGGCTATAAAGCCTCATAATGAAAGTTCACTGTGTAACTATTATATTAGTCGACTGGCGTTTGTAATTTATTCAACTTTACTCGCACCTTTGATTAGAGTTACTTTAGAATGAGTCTATTTCGAGTTGTATATTTAATACTCGCTTCATTTTAATGTAAATTGTGTTCCTATACAAGTAAGCAATATTAATATTGCCACTTGACGCATGATCTTACAGACACAGACGGGGTTCTTAAGATAATCTGTATACTGTATTGCTCTCTAAATGAGATGGCATATTATGTAGAGTAGAAAGCAACTTTAAGTTTTTGTTTTATAATTTTATTCATTAAAAACTGTCCAATTTATTGAGTGGTTAATCTAAATAAGAGCGAAATCAATTTTGAGCTCGTGAGGTAAAACGGACTCACCTAAGAGTCCCTAAAAGGCTCGAAGGCGGGCGTCCCTGTTGCCCGTCTAGTTCGCTTGTGCCCGTTTATAAACGGTTTTATTGCTTTCGGAGCAACCGAACATTATTAAACTTTTCCAATTTCGATTTATCACGTAGCTGTCGGAATTTAATACCGCCCTACCTTCGGCGGAGGCGATCGCCCGCCGCGTGATTACAATACACGTCGTTAATAATACGAGCGGAGTCGTTGCGGGCCTGAGGAGCTCAGCCGGTTGTCGATTATGACGTGATGGGACCACGCGGCGCCCTTTTCATCGAGCGACTCGCGAAAAATGAACGCAATTTAATTATTACATAACTTAATTCGATACCCCTCGCACTCCCACGGTATGGCGTTTATCTTATGAAACTCTCCTATATCGCGGCGCGGTATGTTTCAGTAGCGAATTTCATAACAAAATGAAGTCTCATACCAGCACGGGTTAAAATTATGAAGCTAAAACTGAAGGTTATTGAAAACGTGACTTACATTTATATGGGTCATATGAAATGAAATTTCATAGGTACATACATACGAATATGAGAACTGTATTTTATTACCAGTAAAATAAAAATATTCCAATCGGTAGCTTGTGGTGATTTATTATTCATGTAATATTTTATTTATAAAGTGAACCAATTTAAAGCAATACGGTTTATCTGATGAATGTAAATTGATGATGTGATGTGTGCAGTGACACGTCGGTGTAGTGTCATAGAAGAGTGTCGTTTATAGAAGGTTTGAAGTACGGTGTGGCGTAAGTGAACGAGGAAGCGCGGGCGGTTGATGCTGAGCGTTGAGCGGAGTGGGCGCAATGCAATCTACTCACATTCATAGGGCCAATCAAGCAGCGGCCCACCGCCACCCGCTTAGTGTACCTCCACCCTAAACAGGCACGAATTCAAATGATAAAAAACGAATATAAATATAAGTAAGGGTAAGAAGTTGTTCAGAAGTGTTATTGGTATTTTTAAACTATTTACCTTTGAATTGGCTAACAAAATATATTCAGAGACAGGTACATAAATCTAAACATTTTGAATATTTAGTCTTTGTTCTGTAATTTTACAAATATTGTTAAAAGTGATTTTTAAGAATGTTTAAAACAACAAAATTTACTTAGTAGTTTTGTCTTTAGTCTGTTAGGTTAACTGTAGATCAGAGACGTTAGTATAATTGATATTCATAAAAATGACACAACATTTGCTTTTATATGTTAAAATATAATAATAAAATATATAATTATATACCTACTCAAAAATTTGTACAAATTTTTATAAAATTATGATTTATTTACGTTTCACCAAATACGTCCCTGGCATCCGAGCTCACGTACGACCGCTCGTAAGTTCAATGGAGGTGTTGATTAAAAATATTTCCCATGTGCGGGTGGATAAGACCCAATTGGGCAAGCAATCAGCCGCGCACCCTCGCGGCCATCTACCGCTAATCATGCGCCACGGCTCTTTATATCGGCGCGATACGTTTTGGCACCTCTGTTGTCAATTGTTGTTATTTAAGTCTTTGTTTATTGGTGTTGTCAATTTTTCGCTTTTTTTTTGAGTTTAGTTTACCCCGTTCTCCTCATTATCCGCTCGTAAGTTCAATGGAGGTGTTGATTAAAAATATTTCTCATGTGCGGGTGGATAAGACCCTATTGGGCAATCAATCAGCCGCCCTCGCGGCCATCTAGCGCTAATCATGCGCCACGGCTCTTTGTATCGGCGCGATACGTTTTGGCACCTCTGTTGTCGATGTTATTTAAGTGTTTGTTTATTGGTGTTGTCAATCTTTCGCTACATTTTGTTTCCAGTTTACCCCGTTTTTACCTTTAATAATGGTTATAATAGTACTAATATAAAAAGTAAGTATTTTTCGGTATAACTTTAGATTCAAAAATTCAGTAAGTCTCAGTTTAAAACCTATGATAAAATAAAACATGAATAAACACAGCACTGCCTGGCTGATTTTACAAACTTACATATAAATCTTTGCAAAATTCAAAAGAGCTGTTACAGCCAATTTGTAAAAATCATATTTTGACTTTGACTTTGATAATTAACATTGTCGTAAATATCATCTAAAATACCTATGCATAGTTTTTAAAAGCATTTTAACTTTTGTCGTTGCAGCTACGTTTAGCTTTGAAAACAAATATTTTAAGTGCATATTTTCTACGCATTTCCCCTAAAATTCGTTTCTAAAGACACAATACAATGTGAGCTTTGCAGATTCGGTAGCCAAATGATACCCATAGTCGAAAAACTTCGGCTTGCACAAAGCGTGCCAGCTATGGAACAAAAACAATGAGTTGTCGTTCTTCGAGTGCATTTAATTGGACTCTTCGCGATCATTGTTCAGATAGAACTATACAACTACGATTTCCATACTTTCTAAAACATCTTTGTTTATATTCTATACGTACATACCTATCTTATAAAAGAAAATTTGTAAAAATTCGAACATTAATAATTGCAATACAATAAAAATGCGACATATTAACGGATCGATAAAGAAACATGCCATAACTACTAGAAGATCAAACAAAAACAACATTCTCAACCAAGCTGGCTGTCATCAATTATTCTCCAATTACAGGTATTGATAATTATTAATTCAAAACGATGAGTCTTGGAAATGATACATCGAATTTCTATTGATGAACATGAAAAAAAAACCGATCCAGAAAACGATTGCGGTTCCAGAGCGCACACATTAATACAATTATTTATTGTAAGAAACACAGCAGCGCCGGTTGAAACATTGCGGGATTTTTTTTCTTTTGATCTAAATTCATTAGAAAATGCGCGCACGTCGTATCCGTCGTATGCGCACGAATGTCGCGCGTCGCGAATGCCGAGCTTTTTGCGCGCCACACTGTCTAACGAGATTGAAATACCCATTTGCCTTTTGAACAGAGTTCTACTTCGGTGAATTAAAATAAAAGAACTGATAAAAATGTTTACTATTCCACTCCCGGTAGTTTTATTTTTATACGAAACAGTATTTTACGATAAGGGCCTTCGTCGTATTTGGTCAAAATTGGTGGAAACTTTCCGAGATATCTGACATTCTGTAATTATACGGACGAAAAAGAGGATAAGTAGTTATTCTGATTTTGGACTGCTTGTCGTGCGTTTATTTTAAAATTCTAACGTCAAACCTTGTGTTTTCAGAAAAATTTTTTTTCTTGATGTCTCCTTAAGCTAAGTCAGGCACATTTTGGTAGAATTTTCTTATCGGTTCGAGCCTCCGACATGCTTGTGACTGGTGCACGCGCAATGTTGTGTGTGCCTTAGACAATTTTTGGATGGGTAATATGCTTATAGCAATATACCTATAGAAACTACAGATAAACAGCTGACTTATAATGCTTATATTGTTTTATAAGTAGTGTTGTGAGAAATGAGCCCCGAGGCTGAGACTCGAGCTCCGAGTCGAAGCTACCGAGCCTTCAAAGCTCGAGCTCTGAGGGCTCGCAAGCCTTAAAGGCTCGAGTCTTAAAGGCTCGAGCCTTGAAGACTCAAGA
>DVXP01001188.1:0-15880 GCA_018235645.1 Junonia grisea | reverse complement strand
CTTTTATTTGATACTCCACATGACACCGGCCAGACTTTTGTTTAGTTCTTTATTTGAAGTCTCCTAGAGGGCGCTTTAGTCAATTTAATGACGTTATGACGTTATGTAGCCTATAAACAGTGTTCAGTTATGATAACTAGTTTAGAAGTTATGAGGGAACAGATGAACATACATACCCACATACATACATACAGGTCACATATAACACTACTTTTTTCTGCCTTAGTCGTGTGAAAAGAGCTCTCAGCGATATTTGATCACCCTGATATTATATATAACGAATATTTATAACAAATATAACGTTACCCTTTTCTCTAAACTATGGACTGGTACTAGTTCATGCTCAGTCTCGAAGTCAGCTTCGCGCTCAGGCTGAGGTTTAGCTTGCACAGCATTAATAGCCATAATAGCTAGAAACACGAGAAGGGAAAATCTAACTAAATTCATTTCGACAAACCTAATTTACGTCCAACCTTATAAAAGTTCTATAAAATGTAACTCGGATACTAAAAGGCGTATTATTTATATTCGAAGGTTTAGAGAAAATATATATTTATCACAATATTTTATATAAAATAATGTATTTGGAATATTCATATCAATTGTCAATTTTAACGGATCGACGGAACCAATTGAAACAAATTAAGATTATATTAGAATACTAGCTGATGGCCGCGGCATTACACACGTTTATTCTGAGCTATGCTCAGAGTCTTTCTCAATGATAACATCAAGAGTGAGGTTATCCGTGAGACAGCCAAATTAACCGACGTAGCTCGAAAATCAGCAAGCTGAAGTAGCAATGTGCCGGTCAAGTCTGTTGCAGGACCGATGGCCGTTGGTGCAGACGAGTTCTGGAGTGAAGACCGTGTCTACGCAAACATAGTGTAGGACACCCTCCGGCCCGCTGGACTGACGACATACACGCAGTTGGTGGAGCGGGCGGGATGAGGGTTGCGTAGGACATGGATGTTTGGTGCAAACTTGGGGAGGCCTAGCAGCAGTCGATTGCTATTGGTTGACGTCGATCTTTTGCTCACGAAAAGTAACATTCGAATAAGTGGAACTGACGGTGAAGACCACAAATGGTCGCTATACCTACTTAATAATAAGTAACGGTTTCAAGGGTTTGGTTCAATTATGTTAACTTGAGGCCTGTCTGTGGTCGATAGAATCGAAAATTAAACATCGCAAAACCAAGTAAACACGTCTGCTTGCGGTGCTTCAAACCGACTTCCAGCAATCGTTGTTAAAAAGTGCCTAAATTATGATTTTTCTTTTATTAAAACCATCCTTAGTAATTAATAAAACCTATAAACGAAGTTGTTAAGGAAGATTTTTTTATCAATTATTTAAAAATGCCTATGTTTTTTATTACCTCTGTGTAAAAAGTCGTTTCAATCGAATGCATAAAGACTATTGATATCAGCTTCGAATCAAATTTCTTTTTTACCACTGTTATGGGATGAAATTCAATAAAATATGAAACAAGTTTTACATTAAATCAACAACAAGTTTAGTAGTCTCAGTTCAATTTATTGATGCGGTGGTAGTCCTTCATTTATTTAACTAAATTAAGGCACAAAACAGAAAATGTCAGGAAGGAATCTTCGAAAAAAATTGGGGACCTTTAAATTGGCTAATAAAAGCCATTTAAACAAAACTTTCATATAAATATTTTATTACCCAAGAAGCGAACACAGTATGGCTTTAGGCACATCAGAAGTCAGGAACTGAAAACAAATGACAAAAATATTAAAAAGATAGCGACGAAATATAATAAAATTTACTCTGATTACATAAAAAAGCAACTTTAAAAGTAAACTAAAAAGCAAAAATTTTTTGAAGTTAACTCCTTTAACTGCATTTAAAGAGATCCTAGGATCTCTTTTTAACAGATTTAAAGCTCGTCACTCAGGTACGGTAAAAAATAGCACAGAACGCGTTGTGCTTACCGTAAAATATCCACCTCGCAAAATTCGTGTTATGGCTGATTTAAAAATGAGCACCACGCGTTCTGGCAATCACAGAATACCGAATATCGAAATTCGTGTCGTGGTTGACATGCTATTTAACCACATCACAACGGATAAGTTGTAAATTGTCAATACACTTATCTGTCCTCAGTGTTTTTATAAACCCCGAGGCGTGGAGGGGGAGCAGCTAGCGCCTGCCGTCACGAAGTGCACCGTGCGAGCCGAAAAAGCTGAGGCTGGTGAGATGAGCATGGCTGCCTGCGTTTTGTTACGCAAACATGGAGACGCTGCTTCCCGCGCAGCGCCGACGTAGCAGCATAGACGTTCCAGGTGTAGTGTTTTATTAAGAAACAATTCAGTGCTTAAACCCAATCCGATATAATAACTGTCCTCTTGAAATCACGACAAGAATTTCGCTATTTGGTATTCTGTGATTGCCAGAACGCGTGGTGGTCATTATTAAATGAGCCATAACACAAATTTCGCGATGTGGATAATTGCTGTGATCAAAATGCATTGTGTGCTATTTTTTCCCCATTGAGCGATTTCGATCTTTGCGCGTAACATATACATATATAACGAATACTAAAACATTACCCTTTTCTTTAAAATATGGACTATTTCTAGTTCAGGTGCAGTCTCGAATTCAGTTTCAGGCTCAGGCTGAAGTTTAGCTTGCACAGCATTAATAGCCATAATGGCTAGAAACACAAGAAGTGAAAATCTAACTAAAGTCATTTCGACAAACCGAATTTACGCCCAACCGTATAAAAGTTCTTTAAAATATAACTATGATACTAAAAAGCGCGTTATTTATATTCGAAGGTTTAATGAAAATATATATTTATCATAATATTCAATATAAAAGTAATGTACTTGGAATATTCGTTTCAATTGTCAATTTTAACGGACCAACGGAACCAATTGTAACAAATTGAGACTATATTAAAATATAATTTAATTTTCTCTGGGTACTCGTAGTGCATAAGTTCAAGCAAACAGAGTTGGCAGAATCGTGTGAGGGTTTACATCAGACCAGCAAAATCTCATTCTATAAAATTCTTTCAGTGTAAAAAGTTATAGAGTATATATAGTTCTGTCTGCGTTCAAAAACATTCAAAGAACATTCTAAGAAATCTGATTCCCTTAAAGTAATCGGTGCTATAGGGTGTGAACTGTTGGGATTGGTTGGGACATCTAGCGATTTAAAATGAGTTCCAGTATTTGGTTCTCATTCTTGATCGTGGCTATTTTGGTATAAATGCTGAATTTTCATTTAGACTAAAAGATCACTAAAGATGTTATTGATTTAGTTCTAACTCTATGTTTTTTTAGACTGAATGCATCCTAATAGTAGAATTAATGTACACTAAAATGCTCTGTCTATCATTCTAACCCCATTCTATTAAATTATTTCAGTATGACCAGGCAGAGATCGTTGTTTTGGCGACGCGTCATGACGTTTAAAAAAAACAATGAAACATTCTGAGAAGCTTAGAAGATGTAAACGACACTAGAGTGAGAGAACATTTGTTTAGAGTTTATATGTAAAATGAGACCAAAAAAAATTTCTCATTTTTCCCATGGTGTGGGGTGTCATTGAATTGGTCGTTTAAAAATATTGTAGGTATGGGAAAACCATTTTCCCGAACGAGGAACTGTTTCCGAACATAAACATGTTATTTGTTAAAGATAAGTAAATTTTAAAAATTAAATTAATATGTGTTCGTATATTATGAGGGAAACTACGGAATCCTACATGCGCGTGGCTCGACACGCACTTGGCTAATTATTTATGGTAGGTATAGGGCGGCAAACGAGCTGACAGATCACCCGATGGTAAGTGAATGCTGTCGCCCATGGACACTTGCAACACCATAGGAGCTACAAAATATGTTGCCGGCCTTTTAGGGGGTATGGAGGGGGAATGGATGGGGAATAAATGGGGAAGGGGTTGGGAATTGGGCCTCCGGTACCCTCACTCACGCGGCGAAACACGACGCTAGCGTCATTTTACGCCGGTTTTCTATGAGGCCGTGGTATCACTCCGGTCGAGCCGGCCTATTCGTGCAAATGCATGGCTCTCCCTCGGTAAATTTTTCTTACAGTATTTCAAATATTTTTTTGATTATACATGTTTAGTTATTAGCTATTTAACTAAAATAACCTGTCTTTACCTATTATTGTTATTTTACTCCACAACAGTTTTCTTGTTTAAAACTTAGTGTTGTTATTTTAGACTGCGTACCTAGTGTTGGTAAGGTCAACAATACCCAGTTAATGTTAGGCAAAGTTAGTTTAGCTAAGTTGACTTATAAACGAGGCGCAGACCACAAACAATCTTTGGGAACTATGTACAAAGGGTCTATGAAAAGTTTTACTACACTAACAGTGAACTTCTTGAAAAATAAAAGTTAATCAATTTTAGTTGAGAATAACTATAACATGAATGCAGCGCAGAAATGGTATTGAAAAGCAAATATCTCTTCTCCAAGGCCCTTATTCTCTATGCCAAATCGAAACGTATTTCTATGTCGAAACACGTTATTGCCTTAAAACCGTATTCTCTATGACATTGTGAAATTGAAATGCCACGTTACGTGGCGCGTTCCACGCTGTAAAATAAGTAATTAAGAGTTTAATAAAAAATAAACCGGTAACTTTTTTGAAAGATTGTTAATAGAAACGGATCGTGTAATCACTAAAAAGACAAGAATATCATTATTTATGCTATTCCTTACGTTTTCAAGACGTGTGCTTACAAAATACCGTTTTAAGAAGACATAACGCGCCATGGTAAGATTGTTTGACAAACACGATATGACGTCATCCGTTTTGGGCACGTTACGCATCGTGACATAGAGAATACGGGTCCAGGATTTAACTTTAACATGAGATATTTAATTTCTAGACCATTCAATAAGTTTGGAAGTAAATTGATCTAATAATATTAAAAGATAAATTATGATTTAAATGTAGAAATATTGATTCGAAATAACGTCGAAAATTCATTTAAATCGTGTATTATCTTTGAACGAAATCTTATTTCAATTAAGCACTAAAAGGTTTTCATTAATTCCTTAATATTCTGGAGATGGAATGGAAAATTAAATAAATCGATATAATATGTAATATTGAAAACGTCTACTTTATATACTCGTTAACTTCATAGACTATTTTATTTTTTTTTTACAAATGATTCGATTTTTAAAAATATATTTTTCCATTACATTGGCTGGCCATACTGTGACGTAATTAATGTCACAATATTGTTTATAATATGGCCTTAAATTGCCCATAATAATCCTCGAAAAAGAGCTTGTTACCAAATAATTTTAGAGTTCAGTAAAAGAAGTCTAATGATTGTAATTATTTCAGCTACTGCTCCAAATTTTAATAAGACAAGAGGATAAAGTTGTCGAAAAATTGTAAAAGTGATTTTTAATGCAACTAATGTATTTAGTCTCATTATAAATCTGCTGTGCTAAATGATTTAATTTAAGAGCATTTCGTAATAATAACGAGATCGTATTTTAAGCCTGAAAATGAAATATTCTACCTGTTAAAAATTCGTTTTGCTGTAATAACGTTCTCCAATTTTTAATAACGATTTTTAATTTCTCTCCAATTTTTAATTTTTAATGTTTTTAAAATAATATGCCTCGTTTTTATTACATTTGCAATATCTATTAGTCAGATTTTATAATGATTATTTAATAATGAAATTTCTCAAGACTATATCATCAGATGTTACCAGCTCTATGTTACAATCAGATTTAAACAATTCACTAACAATAAGATGAATGCAAGTGATTTAAAAACTGATAATTAAAAATTACGATCTGAAATAGCTGATAAAAGCTAATAGAAAGTATATGTAATATATTGATGTACTATTATACATTTGTATTTTAAGAAACATCGTGAGAGTTACTTATAAATAAAAATTCATTGTTTAAAGCGTAAATGATTTCAAATTCGTGTTTCTTAATGTTGGCAATATTACTGCAAAAGTTAGGACATGACATTTCTAAGCCTTTGTGTCTAAAACACGCTGACCTTAATCTGATAGACGTTCACATTGGTCGTGTCATGCGAATTCGATAATACGACGATAATACAACGCAGATGGGAATGCCAAATAAGCGGTGCTTACGTTTCAAACATTCATTAATGCAGTGACAAATCGGGCGCCCTTCGGCACGTACCGAAAGGCGTCCGATTTTATTTGATTTTACATCGAATTTGGGTATACACGGTAAAAAATTCGACGACTTTTTCGACGCACCGTTTTAATACGCATTTCGAACATTCATTAAAGCAGTTATAAATCTAGCGTTTTTAGGCACAGACAGACCACAATTTCGAAGCTCTATTTTTACGTGTATAAATTGTTTTACATCTCTTTTCTCGACTCAAACTCAAACGCGCGTTTTCCGTTTATCCCGAAAGTCAACGATTAAATTGAAATGGGATATAGACCAGGTCATAGCTGGCCAAATAACAAAAAATTGTTTTAGTAAAAGTCTTTTGGTTTATGAGATAGAGGCCCTTTTGTGTAAAATTAGGAAATTCTCTCCTTCCGTCAATGTTTTGAGTGCCATGGTCACAATTTTCTATCTTTCTAAATTATATTTACTGATTCCTGTAGCTGAATAGCTGAGTAATTAGATAAGTACAAGTTTTAAGTCAAAAATTTGTAAATGTGGCTTCGTTTCTTAATAAAAGAGCATCAAATAGAGCATCTAGATACTTTTCCTTCGACGTCAACTGACGAAAGTGCGTGCAAATGCTACGATAATACGCCCAGTTTGTTACCGTCCTTACGTTTGAAACTATTCATTAGGCGTCGGCTTTGAAGTGAAGATTACAAGCAGACGTGACAGCGCGTTATCTGCATGCTAATTGCCGAAATACGAATAGGTATCTATCTGTACAAAAACGTAAGGATTTATTTGTTTGGCAGATGTTACTAATGTAGATTTAAACAGAAATTTAGATTATTAAGTATATAAAGTATTTCTTATTTTTTTTAACTTGGATATATTTTACAAGTTTTGTTTATCTTGACATTTTATACAACTTAGATAGTTATTTATAATATAAGTAATTGACTGTTGACCGTGGCTTTAAAATTTCGTTACGACATAGTTTAAAATATAACTTTTACCCGTAGCTTAATAGTTTTATTATGACAGTCTAAAATCCATTTCATTATGTCTAGGAACATTCTATTTTTAGATGGAAGGTAATCTAGATACTTGTCCATACCGACTACGATTTTGTTATTAAATTCTAAAAGTTTAATAAACAAAGAAATTCCCAATAGCAATTATATAACTTAAGATATAAAGCCTGTCTATTGTTAAAGTTTAACAAACGACTGACCAATAGATACCTATAACATTATTTGTACATCATCTGCCCCAGTCTAAGAAAGAGGTCGCTCACGAAAAATGCCTATTCATTCCTTTGAAAACACCCCCATTAAAGAGGGAACACGGATTCGGGAAGGGTGTTCTATTTATTGCTGCATAAAAAACACGCAATACTTTAATGGTAAAAAGTGAAGAAGCGATGACACTAAATAACTTCCACATTATTTAAAATTAGTTTTGTTTGCGTGGTTGACTATTCTTCCACTACAAAGAAACCTATGACTTTTTCTTACTTTTAACTACAAAATATTCAAATATGTGATATAGAAGTCATAACCTACCAGACAGATAGTCACTTTAGCATTTTATTTACATTGATACACAAGTACAACAATGAAGTGTTGAATGGATGAACGAGAATAGGAAGTGAAGGAATAGAAGGGCTTCCGGTTTTCCCACTCACCTTCCTACCACCATACGAAACGGTTATGTCAAATACTTTACGCCAATTTTTTGTAAAAATGTGAAGAGACTTCTACAGCAAAACCTAGGTTGTGTACCTATATGTAATAGTAGTGATGCGACTCAGTGACTGGAGTCCATTTCCACTCGAGTTGAATTTTTTTTCACTCGAATGAGGAGTCAGACCAAATGAATCGAGTCACTCGAATAAAAATGACTCGTGAAGCATCACTACTGTCTAAAACTCTAAATTATGATGACCAACTGAAACTTTTTTGATACTTTTCAAATGTAGCATTTGTAATAAAACTTAAGTTAATATATAATTATTCAAGTATAGTTTCAAGACCAAATATCCAAGGTCAATGCGCTGATGGCATGTGCCACGCGATAGGAAGGCATGGGGCGATAATCTCTACCATGGCGTGATGGTTACCATAACTCACGTGGTGGTGATTTCGAAACTGATTAGCCATAGCTAAACCATAGCTTATGGGGTTATATCGCTTATGGTGATAGGAACGTAACTGTCTATGGTAAACTGTAGGTGTTTAATTGTTAAGTGTTAGTTTTCGTTTTGTGGTTTGAAATTAAAGTTATGTTGGTATATTTTAATCGAATAAGTTAGTTTATTATTATATTATGAATAATGTAAAATAAGAGACACAAAGCACTATTCTACAAAACTAGTTTCGTTTTTTTATAGCAGTGACATTTCCAAATATATCACAAATAATAAATAATAGAATTTCATTTGCCTAATTGCATATTACATATTCTTATGACAATAATATGAATACGTATAACCTATTTATAATGAATAATT
The DNA here is from genome assembly GCA_018235645.1 of Junonia grisea. Taxonomy (NCBI): domain Eukaryota; kingdom Metazoa; phylum Arthropoda; class Insecta; order Lepidoptera; family Nymphalidae; genus Junonia; species Junonia grisea. Next base: position 7,238 of record DVXP01001188.1, on the reverse strand, counting down.
TGTGGTAGGTTGTTCATTAGGGTATTGATTTAGCAAAAACTTTTTATATTGAACCAAAACTGTCACGTGTATAAACCTACCTTAATTTCGTAGTATTACATACCTATCTAATGAATAAAATTTTGATTTAATCTGTATCACGTATCACAGATAAGGAATCTAAACAGATAATAATCTTAACGGCTAATAGAAGAGAAAGTGAAAACAAGTACAATAAGTCTGATTAAAATATAACAGGTTCGACAAATTGGAGCTTAACTTTTTTCTACTTGAAATTGTTCTCAATTTAAAACAATAATGACACAATTTTTCACTCGCTATGATACAAAAATTACCAAACACTGCAACTAATTAGCATAGAATTTAATTATTATCTTATTATATTTTATGTAATGAATTGCATTTAAATTAGTATAGCGTAATTAATCTAAATGTGTAACTATTTATTTAGGCTTCTAACATTTACATCATTGTCATTTCACAATAAAAAAAAACAAAAACAAACTTTGTTATTACTACCTGTAAAAACGTTTAAATATGGAACTCGTCCACAATAAGCAAAGATTGCTAAACTGCCAAAATTTACGATTGAACGCGCGTATTCGATACGTGTTCATTTGCTACATCGGTTTATTTAAATTCCAAAAGAAAACAGTGTGGGACCTTACTGTGGAAAGCGCTTTCACTTTCACGTCGCAGATAAGCGCCTTTCATAACTCAATTTGTGCCGTGTCACGCTATGATGTGTAGTTTTTTTCACATTTCATGGTTATTACCGCTAATACCTTTAACTTATTTCTGCGACACATTGTCCCTTCTAGTTTCTGTTCACAGATTTAAGCTATTGTTTGGTTTGTTTGGCTTTGAATTGACGATTATACTTTTTAATGCAGATAAAAAATGTACTTAAATGTGTGCAGGAATGTAAACAATTACATATTTAATTTTTTTTTATTTGTTTGACAGTCCTGTGTCCAAGCCGTCCAAGTGTGGGATAATAAACATAAAAACTGTTTTCATCTCCACTAATCAATAAAGCTAAAAAATTAAGCAATATAACATATATTTGTATAAGATGTAACATGGAACTGAGTAATTTAAAAGAAATACAATAGTCACAAGTAAAGTAACACATTTTTAATCTGTTAGAAATCTCTAGACCCGCAGCGTTCAGCGTCGGAGATCTAATTATTCGCAATACCTGTTTGGCAGAGTAAATGAATTGCTCAGGGCAATCAATCTACGCAGTTTGTACGTAGTCTGATGTCATTAAACTGACGCTAATAATGCGTTCGCGTTACTTATTACTTTTAATGCGATGCTGCGTTGCGATAAAGTTAATTTCTCTGATTAGTACTCATTCAAAAAATGGTATCCTAAGCGTTTTATAGTTTTCACAATTACTTTCTTGTTTATCGTTCAAAATCATCGATCTATGTCTACCTAATATTTTGGCAGTTAAAGCCCTTTACTTCAAAAATATTTTGTTGCAGCTATTTTAAAAATATTTTAGTTAAATATTTATAAATATTTTCGTTAGATAGGTATATTCGACAAATAGGCAACTGTTTAAAGAATAAAAATATTTTGTACAAAACGCATCAGACTTTTATTTCTTATGTTTTAAATTTTCTAAAGAAAAGAAAGAGAGAACCTTTATCTTTTCATTCACTACGAGTCAATAAACACGCTAAAATTGCAATCGCAGTGCGCCACATGCAAGATTCGATTTCTGCGTCGAACTTGTTACTATTTACGCATTACCAGTTGGTAGCGAAGGTTGCCAGATAAAAAATAGCATTTTTATTTACTCAGTATTTTTATTTATCTAAATTAATTTTACGAACGGTGAAATACTTAATACTATTATAGAAAATAATTGATATTTTCGTTATCTCGTCATAGTATGCATCGAGGTTTTGTTTTTGGGACCTCGGCCCTTTAAATGTTGGGTTTTTTATTAATTTAAAATTAAAAAAATCACAATATGTCGTCGAACTCCGACGTCAAAATTTAACTATAAATTTCAACAAAAACTTATTTAATGCTAGTAAAACTCTGCATTTATGCAGCTTGTATAATTTTTAAGTACACGTTGGAAAAGTTCAGTTTATTCAGACTCGGTAAAGCCTATTAAAATGTGAGACAGATAAAAATCAACTAATTTAATGGTACTTCAATTTTAATAAAAGTAATGAAAATATTAAAAGGATTAAAAACCATAGCCGTGTTACTTACTCTCCATTTAATCAAAACTAATTGACGTCCCTAACCAAGCAATTTGGCGTTGTTATGTTTTCTATTAATATGCATAAACGATTACTGAATACGGCATAAAATTAATTAATTAAAGTCCACTCAACATTCGGCTTATATATGAAATCCCAGCTTTTATCCCGGTATTATTTTGCACTGTTTGTCCAGTGGGATTAATAATATTCGCAACGCATCGGCAAATTTGTGCAAATATTCGTGGACTGAGAGCTACCGAAGTCGAAACACGTGTTCTTTATAGCAAAGCTTTTTTGACACGAGTGAGTGACTTAAGAATAATTAATATTAAGCCTGTGCCAGATTTAGTGTTACCAAGGTGGAGCCAAACAGACATAAATTTTATTAATAATAGGATACTAAAATATGTATTGAACTACCAAAAATATATCAATCAAGAATATAATAAAGAATAACGAAAACAAATTTCAGCAAGCAATACAATACTCCGCATATTTAATAAGAAACATTCATAAGATCATATCCTAAACATTAAAATATTTGATTGAAATAAATACAAAAAAAAGCAGTAAAAGCCAGATACGCAGTTTTGCGCTATCAGTAACATTACGTCAAAATGGTAGCTTAAATGGGTTTAAAACTGCCTGGATTATTCGTACAAATATACATACGTTCCCATTAACCCGTTGCATGCACCATAGACTCGCTCATGCAATATTGAATTTGTCGCGTGATCTGTTTGAACTAGTTTGTAGGGCTGCGTAATGTGCGGCTCAGCCTAATTCCTGGAATTGTTTTGCTTTTACACTTAAATACTTAATATAATAAGTAGAATACTACTAACTTGCTGACTTATAATATTACCCGTTGCATTACATTGACATTTAGGCCCTTCTCTCACGAAGCTATTCAGATGCTACTGAGACGCAAACCACGATATCCTACTGTCATGTATGTCAAATGAATCGCCGACGCGTCACGTCGTATGCGGAACTAGTTGCATTTCTATGGTGGTTACTAACGAGAGACGCGTATGAAATACACTTGAGAGTCGCTTCGTGAGAGAAGGGCCTTATTGTCACAATCTCGTTTGTATGATCCGTAGTGTGATGTAAAATAGCCTTATGTCTTTCTTCAATAAATGGGCTATCTTATTATCCGACATATAAAGTTACAAACAAATTTTACACTTACAAACGATACGTAAGAATAGATTGAAACCCCGCTGCTCACCTCAGTTTTTTTCTCAAGTATTTTTTTTTAACTTTTTTCTTTTTGTTTCTTTTCTCTGTCTCTAAAATTGGTTACGAATTGAAACAAAAACAATATAATTACCGAGTCACAAATGGTATTGTAATTTCACCTGACCAAACACAAGTCAACCTTCCGAGAACATATAGAGTGCGTCATTGCGTTATCAACCAGTTATTACACTTTAGTGCGTATACCTATAGGCGTGTTAGGAAAAAATGGAGAATTAAATGAATTATTAATATTATATAAATTTTCATACTAAATGAAACTACTTGGCACTGATAAGGAATTCTCTATATCTATTTTGACAGATCCCCTCTTTCCCCTTTCCCTATATTATTTTCTTCAGTTGTCTTGCTTCTTTTTCATTAGGCAGTTATTTCTTTGGTAATGGAAATCTTTATATACAGCTCGTTTACTTAAAAAATAATAATATACCTAAAATTATTACGTAAGTTTTGTTATTCTCGATTATTTGCTGAACATGTTGACTAGTTAAAAAAGTGAAAATAAAAGTGATACCTACGCTATTGTGTCAGAAACTTTTATATTATTACTTTTAAATATTATATTTTAATAATAGTTTTAACGTAATTATCCTTGGACAACACAAAATCCGCGTGGGCGATATCGCAGACGGAATAAAGTTTAACAGAATAATATATTTAAAAATATCTCCGAAAAACATTCAATTAAGGCATCAGTATAATGACGGTATTTTTATTAAAACGTTTAATTTAAATTCTGACAATGTAAATATATCTAATTTTCATATTTTCGCAATAAAATATAATAGATAACGCTGTTTGTTTTGATGAACATCGTATTTTATTTGTGAACCATTTAATATAAAGATGTTAATCGAACATCTTTTTTGTTTTGCAAAAAAGGAAACAAAAATGTAAGGTATAGGGTGAGTAAATTAATAAGACTAAATTATTCAAGGTAATGAAGAATAAATAAATTAATTTATAGATTAAGCCGTTTTTTCGAATACCTCGTAATTAGGTGCCCTTACCTTATCTACTCTATTAATTTTTCTGGCATTTGCTTCAGAAAAAATGATTATGTTATCTGAGCTTATGTGTTTATTTCTTTAGAACGTTTTCTAAACGCCAAAGCACAGTTGTGCTTTTTCTGCAGATATCTGTTTATTTTTTTGGCATGCTCTTTGGCTTAAACGGATTAATGGATGTAGGTGTAGTTTCAACTCAATTAAGGCAACAGCATAGACATAGATAATAAATATTTTTAGACAGATTTTTTTTAATTTTTTCAGAACGAAAATATCATTTTTCATCAGCATGACATAAAATTATTACGTTGTCACAGAAAAATATGTTACGTTTTCACGTTTTTCAATCAATCGGAAATACTTCAATCGGAAATCTGGCCTCTAGAATCTAGATCATTACGCCGACAACTACAAGTGTTGCAATATTCTTTATCCATTTCATAAAAATGCACTATCGAAAATAACATTGAAATCGGTTCACAAATGAAGAAGATATGGGCGGATATTCTTGGCTAGGTCCAATTGAAACTCTGTATTTTTACCCGTTATTTGCAACTGCAAGACCTAAAGATACAGTTAGTGCCTTCTGCGTGCAACCGGAACGTAACTCAAGATACCAACTAAGAAATCGTTGGCGGTAGTTTGTAAATAATATTTCTGCCATACTTCAAATAGACAAATGTCACCTCAGTCTACCCGTGACCACGAACGCTTTAAAGTGCTCGAAACGTCGGAATGATAAAAATAATTAATATACGCGATTTAAATCCGTTTAAAGTAGTTTTATTTCAATGAGTAATAATCGCGAAAATCTAAGACAGTGTAATATAAACGATATCCAGACATAATTCATAGTATCATGGTACAACCAACCAGTCCCACGAGTAATTATCGTACGTACCATATATCGCGAGATCTGCATTCTCATAACAATACAGACAAAGAACAATAAAACTGGGTGTACACATCATTCCGTTCATTCCTTTTTCATACGTTCATTCACATGTCTCAAACACTTTCTTTGCGAGCGTGTGATCTCGGTTTAAGTGTTTCTTATGTAGGTGACTGTGGTTTAGCGGTCGTTTAAACACATTTAATGATGCCACTTAATTGTTATCTACCAAAATATTGAGGCTTGGTTTATTAAGGGGAATTTTGTAACATGAACGTCAAATAGCATAGTATGTATGATTGACATTGCGTCCGCTATATTACGTTGTGTCATTTAAGGAAACCAGAGCTTTATTATGAGTGTTAACGGTCAAGGAATATTACGTTTAGTAATTTATAATGTATCACAGGAATTGACCAAATTAAGAACAATCTAAACGAATTCAATTTTGTTGATTCATTGAGATTTATGACTATACCTATACCCTTTTTATGCAGTTCTTTTGGATGTTTGATTACGACTAAAACAGCTAGTATGTTTTACTAACGTTGTACTATTCGCTATATATGTACGTACAGTAAAAATATAAAGAAATAAGCAAAAACCAAGTTAAAAGTACACAAAATTAAACTATAAATAGAGTTTTAAACAGACTTGCAACTTGTCTTTATTGTACTAAACTTAAACTTTACCATGATAAATGAAGCTTCAAAGTTTATATGATTCCAAAACTTTGTATTAAATATTGAATTTAATGGGCATAAAGTAAGTCGTGTTCAAATATTGTTAGGTTTATGACCTTCAATATTGCGCGTAGTTACCGCATTTGGTCTGGAGTAAATCTGCTAAATCATTGACCGTAAGCCGCTTTTAATGTACAAGGATTTTGTTTTTATTGACCAGATAACGATAATTATGATGCGGTGGGACATCTAAATTATATTTAAGGGATAAATATTCGGGAATTTATAATTGTGTAATTTATTTAGTTCATTATTTTTTATTAATATTGTTAAGTGTATGGTAGAGTCAAGTGTGGCCTTTTAAGTTCGCATTCAAGTTGCTTCGATAGGGGTCGCAGACCACACTATCACAGATAAATAAAATCAGCGTCGAATAAATATTGTTCCCCATTCGTAGTTATTTCTTTCCCCGGCCTTTTGTAAAACCCATTTGTAGCTGGTACCTACAGATTTTATTCTGATTTTTTTTTTGATTTGATTTTTTTTGGCTTAAATTATACGTTAAATAACAATACTTTATATCATACAGGAATGGAATATCGTACATAAGTACTATTGTACTATATCGTACGAAGCACGTGTAGTAAGAAATAATTGCGACAGGATCGAAAATGTAGATTTGTTGGCACAAGAGAGCAGTTTGCACTTTGAAATTGAAAAAGTTTCGGTAGGGTGCATGTATAAAATATGTCTAGTTTAGAGACAGTGTATAAGGAAAACATGTAGTGAAGTGTTATATTAACGAAATTTCTTTTTTTAAAGATAAGGACTGAAAAGCATTTTTCGCCATCATGCATCAATATCAATACCGTTAAAAGTGCAATGGTTGTAACGTATGGTAGGGAGGAAATCCCTCAAAACAAATTAATAACAACATTTAAACGTTTTTCTGAATATTGAATCTTAATCTAATTAAATTATGGTTTTAAAGGTGGTATAAGTTAATATACTTTATTCAAAAATTAGATCGGCTATTAGAAATTGGCTGAATTTCGTTCCCAATTACGTTTCTACGCGTTATAATTACGCCCTACAATCATAATAAAAACGTTTTAAAATGCGATAGTGTAATAATAATAGTTAAAAAATATACTGCAATTTA